>JAEIGL010000326.1:0-10874 GCA_018903715.1 Zaprionus davidi | reverse complement strand
AGTAGTCTCATCTTCGTGTGGCTACTTATAAGGAAATGGCAAGCATCGAGGACAGTGAAAAGGATCATCAACAGTTACAAAGTGACCGAGGTCGGCCAGCAACTTGAGGGGGGAGTAGTTAACACATAAGGGTAGAATAAGAAAAATAAGCAATTACACATTGTTGCTCCAAGTGAATTCCGCTGACGTATGAGTTCAGCGCCCCGCCGTTCGGTCGGCAACGGTAACCTGACACTTGAATATATTGCAAGTGGCTGCGTTATCGTTTATGCTGAGTCGGCTTGCCGACTCTAGCTTGGAGCCTCAATATGAGTATTTATGAGTTTTAGTTCTGAATAAAGCGCACCAAAAATAAGACGCATAAAACTGTAACTCCGGCACAAGCCGTCATTCTTATAATTGATAGAGTCACTGAGCCACAAGGCCAGAGACTAGAGAGCGAAGTAAGCTCCCACCATAATCTTCCTAAATACGCACACGTATACCCTGTACACAACGACAACACAACTGGCCACTCGTGAGGATACACTGCATAATTTGTACTCCCTCATGAGACTTTTATCAATTTTCATGGTGTCATTAGTAAAGTTAAGGACAATAATTCACTGGAAACTGCAAATGTTGTTACAAAACTACGAAACAATTGTATGGCATATTTTCTGGATGAAATACGTTATGAAATAAATGGTGTTGAGATTGATAGAACAAGATTTGTTGGTACTACTTCTACAATTAAGAACTATGTATCTTTGAATGAACTGGAGAGTAAGAGACTCTACAATTCTGGATGGACTGGATCTGGAGACTTTACTTCACAAAGTTATTTTGAATATTCAGTTCCACTAAAAAATTTACTTGGGTTTGCTAAAGATTTTAAGAAAGTTATATTAAACTGCAAGCATGAACTAGTACTTTTGATATCTAAAATATGAATGAAGTTTATGATGAAGCCCACGCTGGTAATAATTTAAGACTGGAAATGTCGAGTATAACATGGAAAATGCCTCATGTAACCTCCAGTGAAGCAGCTAAAATGAAATTGTATGATGTAATAAAAAGCGGTGCTAATCTTCCATTAGCATTTCGTAGTTGGGTAACCTATATTAACTCTAAACTTAGTCAGGGTACACATCAAATTTGGCATGTTAAACTAGCTGCTAATCGTGAACGACCTCGATTCGCATTAATTGCGTTTAAAGACGGAAATAAGTTTATCACAAACAATTTAACCAATCTAAAAGTCTATCTAAATTATGAAACATATCCATATGATGATTTAAAATTAGATTTTAACAAGAATCGTTTTGCACTCCTCTATGAAATTTATTCAAAGTTTCAAAATAGTTACCATAACCGAAACGAAACTCCATTGGTTTCCCCAACCGATTTTCTAAATAAGGGTCCGATTGTTGTTGTAGATTTATCATATCAAAATGAAATGGTAAAATCTGGTCCCATTGATGTTAGGATATCAGCAGAGCTTAGTGCTACATCTAATGAAAGTGCACAGCTATATTGGATGCTCTTACATGATCGGTTAGTTGAATACAACCCGTTGAATGGATTAGTTCACCGCATTATTTAACGGATATTAACGAGAACAATCAGCAATAACAACAACATGTGCGAATAAATTGTATCGATTGATATTCAAGGGTTCTACGGAAACAATAAACAATTTATTTTAAAAGAAATTGGAGTGGTTTTTAGTAACACAAACGTTAACACACTCAATTCTCATTTCATTATACATTCTCCATATGATTTTACTAAATTAAATAAGCACTTGAGAAAAACTGCTGCTTGGATGAAAAAGACCTATCATAAAATTTGGTGGAATGACGGGTTTATTTTTATTAAAAAAGAACAAAAAAAAAAAAAAAAAAAAAAAATAGGGGAAAAGGGAAAATTTTAAAAGAAATGAAAAAAACGTTTTCTAAAACACTTTTAAAAAAAAATAAAAAATATTTTTTTTTTTTTTGTCCCCCTTTAAAAAAAAGAAATGAGTGGTAACCAGTTCCCATTTTGTTCACTACATTGTACGGAAGGGGTATGTGCATTGAATAATGCTCATAAAATTTTAGACTACTTTGAGAGTTGCGATAGAGAACATCTTTAAAAAAAATGGAGGAAAACAATAACAATCATTTTACAAATTTAATAAATAAAATTAATATTTTAATATCTGACTTTGGAAATATATTAACTGGAGCGGATCTACAATTTCTTATCAAGTCAAGGAACATGTTCATGAAAGTTGGAAATTTCAATATTATAAAAACACAATTTGGAGAACATTTTGAATTCTGTAAATCTTGTTATGATAATACAGAAACATGTGCTTGCTTTCACTTTGTTATTCAACAACGTGATGTTAAAAAACTTATTACATCATATAAACTACATGTCTAAAATTCTTATATAAGCTACCTTTGTCAAATTTAAACATTAAATAAAGAAAAAGAAACATAAGAAAAACTAGTTTATTTATTTATTATGGTGGTGAAATTACCTATAAACAGGGGAAAGATTTGTGCACACACACACACACATGATCATACATGCACTTACCCTCTAAGACGTGTGCATACAAACATGATTATGTATGCAACTGTTCTTGTTCACTTTGTTACCGTTTAGCTGTTTTGATATAGCAGATTAGCTGATCAGATATATCTGATTAGCTGTTTAGATATAGCTGATTACCTGATCAGATATATCTGATTATCTGTTTAAATATAGCTGATTACCTGATCAGATATAGCAGATTAGCTGATCAGATATAGCTGATTACCTGATCAGATATAGCTGATTACCTGATCAGATATAGCAGATTAGCTGATTAGATATAGCTGATTACCTGATCAGATATAGCAGATTAGCTGTTTATATAGCTGATTTACCTGATCAGATATAGCAGATTAGCTGTTTATATAGCTGATTAGATATAGCTGTTTTATAACAATTGAGTTTGGGGTTTCAAAATTTAAACTTTATTTTCTTCTTCTTAGTTTACATGGAAATACTTAAACTAAATGAAAATAAAAGAGAATAAATAAAGATACATTTGTGTGCACAGAATATGAGTTCTCTCTTTAATGATGTAGGATCGAAATTAATCCCCCTCGACCGATGACCACGCGGAAAGCGATGCCTTCGACTCTCAGCACGAATCTGTGATATCGATTGGGGTTGTGGTGTTGCCTCTCCTTAATCTGCTCCTCCAGTAAGGCAGGGATGCGTCGTCCTGGCGTATGTACTCGCCATAACCGCGGCGCTTCTATCCAATACTCTTCCAGTGTGAATTGGCTACACACAATATCTTTCACGTCTATGGAGGGGCCCAGCATCTCTTCCATCTCTTGCATATTGAAATGCAGGGCCTCTTCCCAGCTCTCTACTGGCAGTGTCTGGTACTCTAGAAACTCCTGAGTACAGGAATCCGATACCGTTCCTGGGTCACTCCACTTTAGGGCTCTGCCTGGGCGGGTGGATGAGATCCCATGTTCGTCACCCACGACTGCTCTTGCTAGTAAGATGGGCGGGGGTGTGTGCGTGGTAGAGGAGATCTCCGCTACTGATACCGGGTGGGCGCCGGGGAAGACGACGGTGCTGATGTCATCTTCGTTCATAACGTCTTCAGCTTCGATCGGTGGGAGGTCCAGGATCTCTTCCTCTTGGCGGCGCATAGGCATTCCATTGAGCCATAGCTCCACGTCTTCTCGATTGAGTTGTCGGCGGTTTCGGTTTACCATTTTTTTCAGACACGCTGATGTAGCAAACGCACTCTTTTTTATACTAACAAAAATTTGGTCAGCGATCGCCTTAATATTGGCCCAACGAGCCATGCTAGAAGATGAGTATGCTATACCCCCCGTCTTAATTCACAAGAATTGTATAACATTGAATAGAAGGACAACAGCTTGCAATGTTTTGTTTACAGGAGAATGCATACCTTAACTTGTTGAACTAGGGTCTCCCGGACTGCCAAATATCACAGTTAACAATGCACAAAAGGGATAATGCACAAAAGGGAGAATGCACACTTGTTCAGTTTCACACGCTCACCTCACAACCTTCAATACCGCACACGCACACGCACCCTCGAACACATTAACTTGTTGAACTAGGGTCTGCCAAACTGTCAAATAACAATCTGTACACTAGCGCCTGAGTCACACGCTTCTGTACACTAGCGCCTGCGTACACACATTCACCCTCTAACACCTACGCATGCAAACACGATCATACATGCTCAGTTTCCCACGCACACGCACACACACCCTCGAACACATTTACCCCGAAGCACGTGCGCATGCTCACACTATCAACCCATTAATTATCCCTATTACAAATAACCGATCAACATGTTTATTAGGATCCTTTATTACCTAATCCTCCTCCTCACAACACATTACCTTCATTTACACACCCTCTAGAACCCGCGCCCATATTACACTTGACCTTTTTTACCACAGTGATAGGGGACCACCTCACGTACATACCTTTTTATCCCTCATGCACCTTTTTTCCTCACGTACAGACCTTTTTATCCCTCATGCACCTTTTTTACAGGAAACCACCTCACACCACTTTCTGCCCTAGAACCCGCGCCCATTGTCCTAGAACCCTCGCCCATATTACACCTAACCTTTTTTACCCCTCACCTGACCTTTTTATCCCTCACCTGACCTTTTTTACCCCTCACCCCTGACCTTTTTATCCCTCACCTGACCCTTTTATCCCTCACGTACCTTTCTACCGGAAACCAACCCCCCCCCACAAATTGCACCAGAACCCGCATTTCCTATCTACTGAGGTGCTCTGGGAGGAATAAATTTGAAATTTACTCCCTTTTGATTGCTGCTCTCGATAATGGCCTTTTTATACCCTTCGACCATAAAAAATGGTTAAAAAAGGGTATACTAACTTTGTGCAAATGTATGTAACAGGCATAAGGAGGCGTGGGAGACCCCGTAAAGTATATATATTCTTGCTCAAGATCACAAGCCGAGTCGATTGAGCCATGTCTGTCTGTCTGTCCGTCTGTCTGTATGAACGCATAGATTGTTCCATATCTGTCTGTGTGAACGCATAGATCTCAGCTATTATAAAAGCTAGAGTTACCAAATTTGGTAGGAAGACTCCTGTGTACTATAAGCAGATCAAATTTATTTTAAATGTTAGGTGCCACGCCTACCGCACCCGGGCTATATAAAAGATACAACTTTCTGGCTTTAACGTATACTAAACTGAATGAAATATTTACGTAGTCTCCAAATTACAATCCGATCGGACAATAAACACAGAAGTTATTTAAGAAATTATGAACATAAAACCAAGTGCTTCTGTCAGCTAACAAAGGAGGTGGGCGAGCGGGAAGCGAGAGCACCATCTGTCGGGATTAATTTCAAAGCATGTGCATATGTGTATGAATTCAACAAATTAAACTACACGGGAACATAGGTCGAAGGGTATCCCACTGTCGCGTTTTGCGCGACTGTTGCCCTCGTTTTTATTTATTTAAACCTACAACAGTTTGTTTCAGTAGTTACACCCCTCTCTTGTATTTCTGGGAGTAAGCCTCCCTCATAGATTCTGTTAGGAATCCTAAATAATTAAGTTGTGTAAATGTGGAAAAGGAATATGGCAAAAAACCACGCCAAGGAGCTACGGCACAAGAGGATTCCGTCCGCTATCATTCCAGATCCGACTGTCGAATATTGAAGTTCGAAATTGATACCCTGTATGGTTCGGCACTACTTAATGATTCGCACTTCGACCTCTACACTGGCCAGGCCAGAACAAGGACATAGAAATAGAACATCGTGATGCCGCCGGCAATCACGCGGCTGGCATCAAGCACTAGGAATATGACATAGACTATCGTGATGCAGCCGGCAACCGTGCGGCTGTCATCAACCAAAAGGAACTGGACATACAGCATCGTGATGCAACCGGCAACCGTGCGGCTGACATTAACCACAAGGAACGGGACATAGAGCATCGTGATGCAGCCGGCATCAACTACAAGGACACGGAGCATCGTTAGCCTTGTCTGACTGAATTGCTTCTTCCAGTTATTTGAGCTTATTGCTGGGTCCCACGAGGTTTGTGGCATTGTCAAAATGCAGAGTCTGACACTTCCCACGTCGACTGATGAATCATCGTATAGCCGCTAAAACGGCATCGGTCGTAAGGTGGCTTACGAGTTCCAAATGCACTGCCTTTGTTGCAAAGCAGCAGAATATGGCAATATATGCTACATGTGGTTGCTTTCCACGGAGTTTATATTGAATCTTCATCGGGCCACAATAGTCTACCCCAGCATTAAGAAATGGTCTTGCTTAAGTGACTCTTAACGGTTGGATTAATCTTGGTTTTGCTCTTCTGCATCTTACACAATTTTGCACAATATTCTGGGCTACTGTTTTTTCTTTAATGGCCCAGTACCTTTGCCGCATTGTTGTTAAAAGAGTTTGAGGTCCACAATGCATGTTATCCTTATGACCTTGCTCAAATATTAATTTTGTAATCGGATCATTGTATGGCAGCAGCATGGGATGATTTGCGTCAAATGTGATATCTGCTGCTTTTAGTCTTCCACCCACTCGAATAATATTTTCATTATCGAAGAATGGTGCTAGAGCATTTAATCTGCTGTGTCTATCCTTAAATTCTGCCATAAAGCCATTTTGTTGAATGCTTCGAATGACTATCTTCTGGGCTTCATTTATTTCTTCCAATTGTAGTATTGGCTCATTGGCTCGCCGTGTTCGACGACGTATCATATATGCAACTATTCTCAAAAATTTGTTATATGACTTTCCATGGTTGATTGTGTAAATCAATTTTTCTGATTTAGTTGCTGCTAAGACGACTTCAGGAATTGTTTCTGCGCCTGTGATACAATCATCCAGATAGAAGTCGTTCTTAAGTGTTTCTGCTCCTAAAGGATAATCATCTGAAGGTGTTGATCTTCTGGGTTCATCCATTTTTCGATATCCGCTGTGAAAACGTATTTATGTGTTTTAAATTTTAGCAATATAGAGAATAGCGTGCTCTGAACTGTAGGTCCTTTATGTTGTATATCGTTTAATGATTTCCCAGATGATGTTACCGCTGATGCGTCAAATACTACTCTCAACTTTGTAGTTTGACTATCTGGCTTGAGTATATACAATGATGGGGTATGAAATAATGTTGTTTGGTTATACGTTTTGTTGGCACTTGTTTCATATGTCAAAGATCTTCATACGCCTTCATGAATTGAATGTACCCTTGCTTCAGCGTTGAATGCTTGTGTAGCCGTTTTTCTAATGATTGGAATCTTCTTGACGCTATGCCATGAGACTCCCCAACGCTGATGCCTCCTCAATTTATAGTAGGCGAGTAATCAACATTTTATCTTCGGCAATTTAAATATTCTGCTCAAATTGGCGCTCACATTCCTTGTCCATTGGCGAAAGACAAGGACCCTTTGTTTAGTTGTTCGTCCACCTTTTCCTGTTCGGTAAGCATCGCATATGTTGATGATGTTGAAGCCTAATTTTGAATTCTTCCCGCGATGATCCATTAAAGTTTGGTGCTTTGAAGCATGGGTAGTCCTTTTTTTAACGATACTTGTCCTTTATTCAGAATTTCGAAATAGTGTTTGGCTCTATTTTTCCAGATTTTCCAAAGTGTGGATCTGCCAGTGTAAAAATGTGGCACTTTCCAAATATCGGAACAGATATTACGCGTTGGTTGGACATTCATAATGTTTGGCTAAACCATTGCTTCCCACCTAGAACTAGAAATTGATGTGAGCATTGGAAGTGTGAACCTTTCCGCCAATGCCATTGATTTTTAACGTTGTAATGGCCCGCGCTTTGCAATGCGTTCCATTATTAGTTTATTGTAAAATAGCAAAAATAATACCTTCGGCTTT
The DNA here is from genome assembly GCA_018903715.1 of Zaprionus davidi. Classification (NCBI taxonomy): domain Eukaryota; kingdom Metazoa; phylum Arthropoda; class Insecta; order Diptera; family Drosophilidae; genus Zaprionus; species Zaprionus davidi. The sequence goes on along the minus strand of JAEIGL010000326.1, from coordinate 2,944 downwards.
CTTGTAGCCAAAGGTAAAGCAGTGCAACGCTGATAAGACCTTCTCTGTGCCAAAATTAGTACACTAAATGCAGGTAAGGTAAAAAAGTCCACCTTGCTTGTCTTAAGAACTATTATGCAATTCATTTCAATTCTTCACAGTTCTTCCATTACAAGATCCCTGTCCAAGCAGTTGGTAAAAGCGTTTTGTATCGCCCTGCGGTATATAGTCCGCTCTACCACTGCCCTGCGGGTCTTGTGTGGAACGCCCTGTGCTGATCCACTGCCCTGTCAATCTGGTGCAACAATTTTGTCTGCCCATCAAAGTGCTCAGGGCAGTGCTGCTTACGTAGCATCGTGTTGCTTCAGTTCAACGGCGCTGCATGACGTTTGCACGGCATTGCGAAACATTTACGCAGCCTTGCCGTGCCTTATTTTGCTGTGGAGCATTCTGCTGCAGTTGCATGCGCAGTCTCCGTTTGGACAGGAATATTCATTCTCTTCATTTGTATTTGCACCGTTGGATACATTTAATTCTATTCATCATCTACGACTGCTTTCAACAATTTACGCTGCCACAGATCAAGGATTGTGTTTTTAATTCTTGTGTAAAATTGTTTAAAATAGAAAAAATACAAGAGTGCAAATTAAATTTGTAAATTAAATAAAAAAAATTAAAATTACAATTGTTGAGTGTGCGCTAGGGACAAAAAAAATATGAAATCAAAATATTATCAAAAAACTATGTAACAAGAAAACATTTGTAAAAACAAACAAGAATGCTAAAATATTTAAAATTGTAAAAAGAGAATTTAAAATTAACTTATCAACAAGCTTTAGTTTCCTAACAACGATCTGTATCACCACCACGCTGGAAGGCCTTTCAACGCTGGACAAAATAACTTGTGAGTAAACAACAACAATTGTGCATGTCCGTAGGCTTGTGATTTATGTGAATTTTACATTCTCTTAAATGCTCTGCTGATCCTTCTGATCACCCCAAACAAAAATAATTACGAACAACATCAAACAATTTAAAAAAAATGAAAACGAAAACCAAACACTAAAACGAAACAATGTTAAAAGCTGTTTTTAACCAGCATTAATTGTGTAGTAGCTTTCTATTATTCCTACACTTTCTTAAGCGCACTTTTCAACAATTAATTATATCCTGTAAAAACAAAACAAAACAAAAAGAAACAAATCCTATATATTATAAACACATTTAAATACAAAAAGAGTTGCACATTGATACACACAATGAACGAAAAAAAAAACCAATAATGTTTAAGCAAAAGAAAGTACATCAAGTTTTCAAGCAAATTTAAATGTAAACTTAAACTATATAAATTTTAAATTGGAAGCCTCATTTCAAGTCATTCAAACACAAACCTGAAAGCAAATGAGTGACATATACATTGAATTGGAAAAGAATTGAATTATCCTAGAAAACATTTAATCAACCAAATTTGCAGAAAAATATAAGAAACACAAATTTTTTTTAAATTTAACAAAACTCTAAAAAAAATTTAAAAAATAAAATAAAAAGGAGAAATAATAATAAGATGCAACCCTTGTGTTTGAAACAAAATCCATAAATTCGTAACCAAATCGAAATATTATATCTTTCCAAAAGTTACGAAAACTCTTGTAAATTATGAAATCGTTAATAATATTAATGAAGATCAGTATGTCAGTATAAATTTATATTCTGGCTTTTATTTTAGCACCAGCAACCAACTACTCTCGTAAGTGTCAAAATCAAAAGAATCCACGCCCCTCAAAAATTGCATTGTACGTTTAAGTTTAAAGTCTCGTTTAAGTCTTATTCTAATGTGGCTGGGTGCTGTGCTTTCTTCCTCCTTTTTTTTTTTTTTTTTTTTATTTTTTTTAATCATTCTTTGCTTGCGAGGATTGGGAAAACCCAAAAAACCCAATCAAATCACTCTTATAATTAAATAAAGTAATAGCTACAAACAAACATATTTCAAATTTTTCAAGATAAATAAAATTAAAAAAACTGTCTTCAAGAGTCTGAAATTAGTTACAACTATACTATTATTAGTTATTTTTTTGTTCTTTAGATAGTCCCATTTTTCTTCACAAGTCAAGAAAACGTGCCGCTGGTAAGGGTTTGGTGAATATATCTGCAAGTTGGTTCTCTGTGGATATATACTCAATACAAATAACATTATTTTCTATTTGTTCTCTTGCAAAATGATATTTAATATCTATGTGTTTTGATCTTTTATGGCATGAGGGATTATTAGCTATACTAATACATCCCTGTTTATCTTAAAGTATTTTTATAGGTCTTTCTAATTTAATATTCACACTCTCTAAAAGAGATCTCAACCACAAAGCTTCGCTTACTGCTTCGAACAAAGCCATATATTCAGCTTTGTGTTCCAACATATTGTGTTTGAATTAAACATTTTAAAAATAAAACCAGTTGTACTTTTCCTGTTTATCTCATTTCCTCCCCAGTCAGAGTCTACATACCCTGTAAATATATTTTCATAATTTTCATTTTTTTCTGAAACTAACTAACTAATTTTATATTGATATTCCCTTTCAAATATATAAGAATTCTTTTTAAGCATACCCATAATTCTTCATTATTTTTATTAAAATATTTACAGCAGTAGCTAAGTGTGGCCGCGTACAAAGCATTACATACATCAGACAACCGACTAGATTTCTACATGGTGCGTCATATCTCTCATCTGAATTTAACAACTCATAGTTTAGCTTGCTTGCTATTGGTGTACTCAATGATTTGCAATCATCCATTTTGAATTTATTCAAAATCTTTTTAATATATGCAGACTGACTTAAGAGTATTTTATCATTGCAACTTTCTATTCGCATTCCAATGAAATATCGTCAGTCATTCTGAACTTGTTCATTAAATACTCTTTAAAATATTTCATTTGGTTTATGTCTGCTGTTGCTATAATTAGATC
>JAEIGL010000121.1:0-47606 GCA_018903715.1 Zaprionus davidi | reverse complement strand
CGTGTATTTGTGAGTATCTGCAGCTGTGTGTAGGTGTGTGTAGAGGTGTGTACATGTAAAAAGTCAGCAATATCGGTGCAGAGGAGTAACGCACGTCTGTGAGTTCTCCCATCGCATACAGTGAAGCTTCTAGTACTCCATGAATTCATTCTTCGACCAATGTGTTCCTCTTGCTTTCCCAGTAAAGTCAAATAGGTCACCTTGGTTCTCTCGTGAACTTATGAGGTTAAAAAATTTGAAATCTCGGTATTTTAAAAAATTTAAACTAACTCGTAAACCTTTTTATTTCTCAAGATATATTGCTGTTAGAGCAAACTTTATTGCTCTAAATGCAAATTGTTACAACGAGTATTTGAGTCGTTGTCGTTTGCAGTTCGCCCAGGACCCTAAGCAGTTTTACAACTTCGTCAATCTGAAACGTAGATCCTGTAGATTCCCTTCCTCTTTATTTTTCGGAAAAAATGAAGCAAGCACTGATCAGGCCGCAGCCGATTTGTTTGCAGACTTTTTTCAATCTACCTACTCAACTAATCCGTATAGCTCTTCAATACATCCTTACCCTTACCCTATTAATAATTTTAACACTCTTTTTTGCCCTACTATTAACAAAACTTCTTTACTTAGTGATCTGAATTCTATTAAACCCGTTTTCTCTCCTGGCCCTGATGGAGTTCCAGGATGTGTTCTAAGATTTTGTGCTGATTCACTTCTAAAACCTATTTTTAAGCTGCTTGACTTGTCACTGTCTAACAGTTATTTTCCACCTATTTGGAAAAAATCTTTTCCATTCCTCTTCACAAAAGTGGATCTAACCATGATGTGAAGAACTATAGGTGTATATCCAAATTGTCTGCAATACCTAAGATTTTTGAAAAAAATCTTACGGCTCAATTAACCTTTATGAGTAAATCAATAATTTCGCCCCATCAACATGGGTTTGTAAAGGCAAGATCTACAGCTTCTAATCTTCTAGAATTTCCTTCCCGCATTACTTTAGTTTTTCGGAAGAAAATGCAAACAGATGTCGTCTATACTGATTTCAGTAAAGCATTCGATTCCGTAAATCATAATCTCTTGATTCATAAGTTATATAATTCGATCAAACTATCCATTCTTAACTCCTTAACACTTAACAACAATTAACACTAACCCACCGATCTGATTGGGTTTTTTCTGGGTTTTCCCCCAATCCCTTTGCAACAAATGTTGGATCGTTCTCTTTTATTATCGCAGTTTTAAAGTTTAAATTTTAAATTTTAATTTTTTACATTTAATTTTAATTTAAATAAAATAAATTATTAATAATCTTTTAATTCTAATTCAATTTTTATTCTTAATTTTTATTGTAACTTTTCCCAGTCGACTGCCATTAGTCGACATTAAATAAATAAAATAAATAAAATAATCGCTTTATGTCGCTGATTTCTTAATGGGTATACATGATTTTTTTTCAGCGCTGTCCCGATGTTTGTGTACTCCGCTACTCGGCTCATCCAGGTCATCTGAGGTGTTTTGTTGTCTTCTTTTTTAAAATCCAGTCGTTGACGCAGTGTACGGATAGTTCACCGCGTTTTCCTCTTCACAATCCAGTCGCAATTTGCTAATTTCTCGTCAAAATAAACCAGTGACAAGGGCCATTTCTAATCCTCCGACTAAAATCAGAGTTGGTGGGGACATCAAGGATGATACACGCTGGGAACTGGTGCTTTATTGTTTTAGGTCCTTTGTATGGTATTTACCTGCGAAATTACCCCGCATATCCTCAACCTCATAATATGCGGAGCCTAGCTTCTTTCTAATACGAGCCTTTATAAAGGAAGGAGCTAGCTTCGCAGTTAACACGTCGTTATGGGCCATTTGCTATATTTCCGGAACTAATTCCTTCGGAATCCACAGCTTTCAAATAACATCGTCAGCTATCTGATCCTCCGGTGCATGTTCAGCATGCCGATAAACAAAACCATCGATGATTTTAACATTGGACGTGTTAAATGCCTTTTTCTCCAACTCTTCTTTAAGAGTTTGATAACACAGGCCCACAAATAAATAAAAGTTTCATGATCTGGGTAAGCGGCATATGCAGTTATATGTATTTTGGGTCGCTGAGTCCGAATCCGAGGTCAGAATTTCGCCATCACGTCTGGACTTCGACATAACCTCACAAAACTGAAAAACCGTAAAATATCCCCCAAAAGATATAGAATCCTGACCTGAGCATGCGATATATGTTTTATCATGTATTTAGTCCTTCTTAGTCCGAATCCGAAGTCAAAATTTACGTAACACGTCTGAGTTTTGACTTAACCTCAAAAAAACTCGAAAAATTTTTGGAACCCCAAAAAATAATGGGGGATCATGATCGGGTCATGCGATATATGTTTCTATATGTTTTTAGACCTTCCGAAACCGAATCCAATATCGAAATTAGCCAATCACGTCTGCATTTCAACCTAACCTAAAAATTTTTTGAAAAATTCCCAAAATTTTTAATATTTTTGATAATTTATTACTGCATTTATGCTAATATGTGGAATTACATATTTAGTTTATGTTTTTTATTAGTTCAAATACAGTTTTGACGTAATAAATCAGTACTCATATGAACCTATTCCGAATACTGATAAAATAATGCTCAAAAGGGGGTATATTAAAAAAGAAAGCTATTTTTGTATTAAATTTGAATACATCCCAATCCAATATTAAAAAAAGGTAAACATTTTGGGAGTTTTTCAAAAAATTTTAGGTTAGATTGAAATTTATTCGTGATAGGCTAGTTTTGACATTGGATTCGGATTTGGAAGGTCTTAAAACATATAGAAACATATATCGCATGACCCGATCATGATCCCCCATTATTTTTTGGGGTTCCAAAAATTTTTCGAGTTTTTTGAGGTTAAGTCAAAACTCAGACGTGCTACGTAAATTTTGACTTCGGATTCGGACTAAGAAGGACAAAATACATGATAAAACATATATCGCATGCTCAGGTCAGGATTCTATATCTTTTGGGGGATATTTTACGGTTTTTCAGTTTTGTGAGGTTATGTCGAAGTCCAGACGTGATGGCGAAATTCTGACCTCGGATTCGGACTCAGCGACCCAAAATACATATAACTGCATATGCCGCTTACCCAGATCATGAAACTTTTTTTTTTTGTGGGCCTGTGTAATTTTCCGATTGGAAATACGGCGATTGTAAATCTACGCACAAGCCATTGTCCATTGCTGACAGGTCCTCCGTAAAAACACGTGACAGAGCATCAGGAACAATATTTTTGTTTCCTTTACGATGCTGAATGTCAAAGTCATAGACCTGCAATTTCAGTGCCCATCTTGCTAATGGGCTACTGAGATCATTTTGGGACATTACAAACACGCGTGATCGGTTATAACAGTGAACGCATGTCCTTCGACGATTTGGGAACCTCTTCACCGTTGTCTGTTAGCCGCATCAGCACACCGCCAACATTTGTATGGCTAGCATCACAATGTATGAAAAAGGGTCGTTATTTCATGACGTTTATAGACGACCATTCCAAGTGGTGCGAACTATATACGATCAAATCAAAATCGGAAGTTTTAGAAAAATTCAAGGTATTTCAAAACTTTGCAGAACAGATGACTGGAAAGAAGCTGAAGATATTGCGATCAGACAATGGCACGGAATATACAAACAACGACTTCAAGAAGCACCTAGTGGGTGCAGGTATTCAGCAAGAGTTCACAGTTGAGTATACCCCACAGCAAAACCGAGTAGCTGAGCGTAAGAATAGGACGCTAGTGGAAATAGCACGCTGTATGATGATGCAGGCAGCACTTCCTCCAAGCTCAAGCAGTCAACACTGCAAACTATATAAGGGACAGATGTCCGTCGAGTAGCCTATGTGGCGAAACACCGTTTAATCTGTGGAATATACGTATCCCAGTAGTGAAACATATGCGCACGTTTGGACAAGTTGTGCATTCGCTAAACAAGCGGCCAAAAGGCAAGTTCACTCAATCAAGGAAATGCGTATGTTAGCGACGAAATAAGGCAAAAGGGTATTTTTAATTAATTATTAATTTGGTAGAAATAACCTAAATTTGAATTGAATCATCTGTTAAAATGTAAAGAATATGGATAAAGGCTTAATGCTATATGTGAATTAAGTATGTATAAAAGCTGAATGCTATAATTGAATTGTAATGTAATCGATACATCAAATGGTCTATGATCACTAGATATAATTAAAATAGAATTGAAACCGAAGTTGCTTGTACCAGACGTACATATTTATTTTGCGTGATCTCGAGAATATTTCGAGCGGGAAAAGGACTGGCGGAAACACCTGCCTCATCCCTGGTTGGAAGAACCAATTGCGTTCGGTCAACCTAACCGCCCATGCTTCCACCCCACACCGCAGAAGTGTTCGGGGCCATGTAGAGGGGCTGATGACCCCGTCCTCGCTAGTCCATCCGCTAGCTCGTTGCCCTGGAAACCAGAGTGTCCAGGTACCCATAGGAGGGTTCTAACAGTCAGCCACCATAAGCGAACCTACTCTTTTTGAAGAGAGGGCAGCTTGGCTATCCGAGAAGATGTAAATATTTGCTTCTCTGATCTCCTTCTCAAGAATAAGACGACAACAGAACTCGATGGCATGAACCTCGGATTGAAAGACTGTGGGCCATTTGCCCATAGCAATCGAGGTTTTGGAGTTAGGACCATGTATCCCAGCTCCAACCCCCTGATCAGTTGCCAGCATCCCAGTCCCTGCGGTCCGGGATGAAAGTTTTGAACTTTGCACCAAAAAAGAGTTCCTTGGTAATAGAATTTGATCTAGAGCAGATCTCTAAGCCAGGAATGTCTTTGATAAGTCCAGCATGCCCTGATTCGGTAGCTAGAAGCCTAGATTGGAGCTTAATTCTAAGAAGGCTCATAGCGGCGACTTCATGTCTTTGAATGTGCAGCGGTGTCAAATTTAAAATTGAACATTTAACGAGTATGTTCGCTCGTACATTTCTGTTGACAAAACTGATTGGGATGTTTGGATACAATATTTTACTTATTGTTTCAACACAATACCATCAGTAGTTCACGAATATTGTCTATATGAACTAGTATTTGGAAGATTACCAAGACAGTTCACAGATTTCACCAAAATAGACAGAATAGATCCCATTTATAACATGGATGACTATTCGAAAGAAGTCAGGATTAGATTAGAGATAGCTTATAGAAGAGCTAGGAATATGCTAGAAAAGGCAAAAGTCGATAGAAAAATTAAATATGATAGAAATGTTAGTATTTAGTTGCCCAAACAATGCATTGCAATGGTCAAATATTCTTTTTCTATTGTTGATTATCTGATCTCATGTTCATTTAACGTACGACTTGCAAAACTTATTGGATTGCTGGTGTAGTATGCGCACATGTTATATATATATACAATACATAGAATTATATCAATCAGATATAAGTACAATTACATTGTTGCAGTGTTTATGCAAACAGCGACATTCAAGTGGAAGTGTAACATGATCATCCACTTATGAACCACACTGCCTAAATGCATGGTCAGCGTTCTCACGCTAGCCATGTACATACTGCGCGCACACAACCTACTCTCTCAATGTATGTATCACATACTATTACATTATATGAGAATACATAAGAGCCTTGGCTGCTATGTCGCAGCGCTTGGCACCCGTTAACTTTAAGCTTTAAAAAAAAAAAATAAAACTCTTTTTTCGGGGAGGGACGCCCCCCCAAACAAAAAGATCAAAGTAATTTCATTCAAGTGTTTAAACTAACTCTTTGTAATGGTCGCCGTTGCCCCATTAAAACGAATATCAAAATTAGTCGTTTTATCGCAGTGATTTAGTAGCGATAAAACTATTGTTGATTTTTTGTCTCTAGCGCACACTCAACAATTGTAATTAGATGATGATGGAAGAAAATGTATCCAACGGTGCAAATCCAAATGAAGAGAATGAATATGCAACTGCAGCAGAATGCTCCACATCAAAATAAGGCACGGCAAGGCTGCGTAAATGTTGCGCAATGCCATGCAAACGTCATACAGCGCCGTTGAACTGAAGCAACATTATGCTACATAAGCAGCACTGCCCTGAGCACTTTGATGGGCAGACAAAATTGTTGCACCAGATTCACAGGGCAGTGGATCAGCACAGTGCGTTCCACACAAGACCCGCAGGGCAGTGGTAGAGCGGACTATATACCGCAGGGCGATACAAAACGCTTTTACCAACTGCTTGGACAGGGATCTCGTAATGGAAGAACTGTAATGTTCTTAAGACAAGCAAGGTGGATTTTTTTACCTTTCTCTTAATTTCTTTAGGCAGCCTTTGGGCTTTGGGTGCCAAATGCCGTTCCTTACTACTGCCAGCCAAAGGTCGATAGTTTGGGGTGCACTCCTTCGAAACCTCCAATAATCCCTTGCGATGTCACTTCAGAATTTTTAATTTTTTTTCACAGGAACAAGCGTACTTCAGTACGTTTTAAAATTTTATTCTTCTAACCAACAAAAGATCCGCTGCAACCGCGTGTGGACATTATATAGTGAAAAATTCCAGCCATCGCTAGCTTTTTGGAAGGTATTCGGAGTTGGCGAAGTTAACTGTGATCGCACTCCAGCTGATGAGTGAAAGCTTTAATTACTTTTACTGCAGCCTCGAAATAGACACAATTAGATAGGCAGGTAGAAAGATAACATTTGCACTGCTTGCAAGGTCATCTTAATAATTATCATAAAATTTGCACTACTTTCTAAGATAAGCTTAGAAGTATGCTTTGATAAGAACAGGTTTTATCACAACTGCATTTAGTGTACTAATTTTAGCAAAGAGAAGGTCTTATCAGCGTTGCTCTGCTTTACCTTTGGCTACAAAGAAAAAGCCGAAGGTATTATTTTTGCTATATTGTACCATTTTTTTTCCTTTGAAGTTATTTCCATATGCCTCTGGATCCTTCAAATATTTGTCAACAGTTCTGGAGCTGCGATTTATTTGTTTAGCAATGTTCCCATTGGACAGTCCTTGCGAGTGAAAAAAGTCTACTTTTTGACGTTCCAATAAGCTCATAACAGCAGCTTTTCCCATTTTTTCTTTCATAACAGCAGCTTTTCCCATTTTTTCTTCAAATGTAGCTCGAAAACACTTAAGTTGTTTATTTTTGATATTTTTCAAAATAAAAGTTTACACTTGTCTACGCAATACGAAAAAATTTAAGCTGCGTCTAATTCAATGACCAACCGAAAACACGTGTGATTGTCTAGAATCTTCGAATGTACAGTTATTTTTTCCGCAAATCAACCAGCTATGAGCATTTTATTTTCGAACAAGATTCGAACTTTCATTTGAAATGAATTTTGGACAATTAGAACAAGCATGATAATAAATAGTCGATTTTGTTTTAAAAAAACGATGGTGCGTCTAACCTAAGACCAGCAGTGTATCTCTTTCTACTTCATGCATTTTTTTCTCATTTTCATATTGATGGGTCACACTTTTCTACTTCCATGTAATTTATCAAAGCGTGCACGTGAACTTTATTTGATTTTTAATCTGTTGCCATCGACCCTTTTTAGTTTATTTTTTTAATGTTTTTCACTTTATTGATTTAATATTTATCAATAGTTTTGTTACTGAATTAGTATTTTTTAATATTTCACACTTTTAATATTGTTTTCCTGTTTTCTATGTCTTTCACACTTTTTCTTTATAGCGCTTTACTTTTCACGTTTCTTCATATTTTTTGTCAAACTTGGATTTAGTATTGACTTTGGATTTATTTGATTAACATTGGATTGATTTTATTAACCTTGCTCGGCTACCATGTTGATAATAATCTGGATTTGTTTATTTATAATATAATACTTTATTTAATGAGCTTGTGCTGCGTGCACTTCCTTTCTTCTTTACATTTTTCGACCAAGTGGACAATTGACTTCATTATGTTAATCAACACTACATTATGCTTTTACAGAACACCTGATTTACTCTTATGCTAATTAACATTACAAATCAAGACACACACATTTATTCAGTTATATTCCAGTTTTTCGAAATCTATGGTTGCATGTTTCTCTCAGAAGCCAATCTGAAAAGTAGCCTAGTTTTGTAACATCGTTAAAGAGCGTGGAAATAGTGCATACAGCGCAGTATACCAGCTCAATAATTATCTTTTTTCTTCCAAATCTTGAGAGCATTGGAGAGTTTACGTGAAGCATCTTTTAACCTTTGCTGCAGGAATGGCTATCTATGAACTTACCACTCCCGTCACATAAAACGGTTTTCAAGAACAAGCTTTTCGATGTCTAAGATTGTCAACCAGTCTACTTGTCGCGGATTCAATATCGGCATTGAATCCTTGGGTTCAGCTAATTGGACTACAGTATCAAAAAAGCCACGGGAATAATCAGCCGAAATGAATGCTTTTGTATAATGAACAGTTTTGACCTTAGAAATAAATTGTCAGTTTCAATCGAAAATAGGCAAAATATTGAAAGTAAACAATACCATTCAATTCTGCAACATTTAATATAACAATTTTTGAAACAATCGGAAGCAATAATAAGAACATTCAAGAGTATACAATTTTAGGTATGCTTTCTTCCTTTAATTTTTTTGTTGCTCAGTATAAATTTTTACTTGCTGAAGCTTGTAGAAATTTCTTAAAATATAAAAACCAATAGAACACCTATTTTGACATATTAAATTCGGAATTCCGAAAGTTTTTTCGTACTAATTTTTCAAAAAATTTAAAATGATATTAAATATATATAAAACCGATTCAACTCTACCTCGTTTTTAAGTTAATTAAAGAAATTGCCCTTACCGAATTTTATATACCGGACATTCGTAAATATTCTTTACATCTTGCTTATCTTGAGTAACAGCTTTAATATAAATTACTGGCATCGAAGGAAACAATTCCTTATTTAAAGCATCCGCTATGGTACCTTGTTTCTTGTCCCAGCGAGCACCTTCCATAAATAGGCCATTGATAAAAGCTCCTTCGCGAGGAGCGGATCTTATAAAATACAATAATTATTTGTATAAATTGAAAAAATGTATGCATATGACTTACGTAAGTTCCTCCTTAGATTTTTTAGTAACATCACAGTTTAGACACATTCTGTCTAACGGCCATTCATTTTTACGTGCTGTCTGCTGCATTATAGCAGTGAGTAAAGATTGCGGATTAAAAAAACCAGCAAGCCATATTGAAGATGGTAACTTAAAGTCCGACACCCAGCCTTCTAATTCACGCAGACGAAGTAAAAGATCACCAAACCACGACTGTAATCCTAAAAGACTAGGATAAGCAAGTTTCGTCCATTGCTCTGGTACTTGATCCATATAGAGACATAACATAAGATCTTCCATAAGAGAGGATATAGTGAGTTCCCCTTTAAGTCCCAAATCCAGTTCATTAAGGGAACGTCTAAGTTCAGACATTAAAATATTCATTCGCTCACATTCTTGAAATGCCACAATAATATATGGATTACGATCTTCAACACGTCCCATTAATTCCAAAATATTAAAAGGTGATGGTACTTTGTCAATTATATCTTCAATCACACCCTTTATTATGTCTTCCTGGGATACAGAGTCACCACCTCCACCACTTGCCATTCGTGGTTGCAACTCAAAAATAATGCGGAAAAGCCTTTCTGATACCATAGTTAAAAATCCAATTTCAGCATTTGAATGTAATCCATACAGAGATGGGCTTTCGGGAGGCAAATTATCATCTAGGTAAAGATGATATCCTGCATATTTTAAAATACCTGGAGCAGGAAAGCCTGGTGCAAACTCTAAATCACCATCAATCAGCTCGGGTTGCATAAATTCCTCCAAATATGTGCGGCATAGTCGACGATCCCAGTCATCTGTAATATGCCCACCATACATAATTTCTCCAAATAAATAACGTAGGTCCTCCCAGGGTACGCGGGTGTTTGATTCCAAGTAATTAAATAATACATATACTGAAATTGTAAGGTCACCGACATTAAAAGGATACGATCGATTCCAGCCTTGGGGACCAAATTTTCGACGTTCTGCGACAACTGCATGGAAATAACAAAGTGAAAACAGAATAGCTTTAAATTCTGTTTCTTTAGAACACATTTCTAGTGTTTCATCGGAAAAATTATCAAGAGCTTTATGTACGTTGGCCATCATTCCCGTAGGTGGTTCGTTTGTTATTTTAATAGCAGACTCTAGTATTCCTTGAGGTAAAATATGCGCTGATGGATCAGCCGCTGGCTCCGCGCTGAGGAAAAGTCTGTACTTTGAATTAACATTGATTAGCGACGCTTCTATTTTTTTTTCCAAACTAGGAAGCCACTTGGCAACTAAGTGAATGTTTTGAAGAATTACCCAGTGTCCTTGTTGTGCTGCCGTTTCAATTGCTTTTTCAGCAATTATTTCCTGACCTTGGCCCAATGAGACACTATGAAAATTTTCATGATCAAAGCTGTAACCTAAAACTTTTCCAATTTTTTCCACATCTTTTAAGGGATCTACTCCAGGTGATAACACAAAAAAAATATGTGTTTCTGGGCTGGATTCCTTGAAAGTTCTCGAAAATTCTATGGATCGTGCATCTATATATTTTGAGCCCAATTTCTCATATATAAATCCTTTCATTGCATAAGACATACGATCCGGACGTATGCATCGCAAAATGCAAAGTCTTTGTATGGCCGATTTTGTCTTCCATTCGCCAGGCAATTTTTCATTTTCTGGATTTTCAGAGTCAGCAAATTTCATCCAACGCTTATTTGATGTTTCTATATCTTTTTCAATTCCTTTGAAAGCTGCTAAATTATTTAATGCGCGTATTCCACCCCATCCAGCATGCGAAAGCCAAGAAAAGTTGGAAGTTTGGTTTGGCATATATGGAAATCGAAGAAGAAAATCTAGTTCAGTAGTATCAACATCACCCAAGTTTACTAATATTTGTAAACACATTTGAAGAAGAAATATTAGTTTATCTTGCTCAAACAAACCTCGAGAAGTATAAATAAAACTGCAATATGTAATTGATTCCATAAGATTTACCACACGTTCTTTTAACCTCTCTGCTGGAGGAGCACTTATCATTGCATTATTAAAAACCACTGTAAATGCTTTTAATGAAAATTGATAAATTGGATTGATTTTAAATAGGTCATTCAATATAAAATAGATAATTGAGGCACGTTCAGCTGCAGGACGATAAGCTTCACGAGCAGAGTCAATCTGAACACCTGTAATCTTAGCCTCTGCAACCTTAATTTCAATTTCGTCTGCCGTTTTTTTTGTTTTTTCAAGATTCATAACCAAAGTTATATCTTCAAGTACATTATCACCGGCAGATGACAAACGTGCCAAGAGATCATCCTCCAAAAATTTTAAAGTTATTTTAAAATGATTTTGTTGTTGGGTAAGTCGTGTTCGCATAGACTCCAAGTCTGGTCTTTCCACTTTAACTACTTCAGCAAGTAGCTGATCTTCTAAGCCGTCCCGCGTAACAGTAAAGTTAATCAGTGTAGTTTGAGCTTGCATTTCTGGCTTATAATGTGGATTTGCCAGTTTTGTGTGCAAAATTAATCGAAAATTTGAATTAAAATCAATTTCACGGTCACCAATTTTTAAAACAGTTCCCTTTTTAATTAACTGTCGTCCAAGTAAAGGGTTTAATACAGCATCCACGCTTTCTTCAATGTTCTCTAATAATAATACGTTTCCGTTACTTACTGCTCTTTCTACACCATCCAAATATCCTCTTTGGGAAAGACGTAAGACAACTAGACCGGAACCATATTTAGACTTAACCCATTTGATACCCTGCCTATAAATTTAATTAGTATGATCTTAAAAAATGTTACATATTTTGCACTTACAACTGAGGATCAATCATGAGTGGATAGCGCTGAGATTGAACCAAAATAGCAGCATTTTCTGCAGACATTCGGTCGCTTGGCAGACCCTGGTTATTCCACTCAGCAATCTGTGCATCATCACATATCATATCGAATGGGTCTTCGCCTTCAGTATAAGGTATAGGTGGCTTAAAATTCGTAAAACAAAAAAAAGAGTTAACTTAAGATAATTTAATTTAATTTAACTTAATTTAATTTAATTTCATTTCATTTCATTTCATTTCATTTAATTTTAAGACTGACCGAAGCTCAACTGTCTAATCAGGTCAGCACTCTCAAAGTCCTTTTAAATTAGATTATTCACTTAAACTACATCATGATTAATAACTATCTGGGTCAGCTTGTAAAAAAGAGTGACAGAAGGCATCTTTAAATTAAAAACACAGCTCTACATTATCTGCATTCATAAGAGTGCGAGCAGATCTTATGACAAGCGGTTATTGATGAAAAACGTGAAGAGAAGGGGACCTAAATGGTTCACCAGAAAAATTAGCAAGGGCTTACTTAGGGAATTCGCACACAACCGTAGTATGGACGCTGGAATTCCATCGGGTCCTAGCGAGTATAGTGGTGTACCCAAGTAAAGATCTCTAGTGATTGAACTTCTATTCATAAGAGGAGTGAAGATACCATTCGAACTGGGAATATTATATGATTACGACTGAGTATTAAGGGTAGAAGGTAAATAAGTCGTTTGAAAAAACCTAGCAAACATATCGGCCATAGCTTGAATCGTTTCTGAAATAGCGTTTTCAAATTCCAATTTGCATGGAAAGCCCGCTGACTTATGATTAATGTTAACAAAACTATAAACCTTAAAGTTTTGAAAGAACTGCGCCCTACAACGATTTAAATACTTTTTATAACACTTACCGTTAAGCACGGTAAAGTTTGACCGAGCAGTAAAATAGCGAGAAAAGACTACTGGAGAGTTTTTAAACTTATATTTTTTAAATTAGCTGTTCTTTTAATTCTTTAGGCGTGACAGCTCTTTTGTAAACCACGAGGGCTTACTTGAGACAGTCGGATAAAATCACGGTATGTGTTCCGTGTGTGATCAAAAAATGAGCTAATGGTGTTATAAAATACATTTATGGCTACTTCCATATCAGTGCAAAGGTTAAGATCAGACCAATGAAAATTAGAAATATGATTATATAACATCGACCGCTACTTGATAGGGATGCTATCTCGAAGCAAGAGTGCTACACTACAGGACCAGCGCAGAAGAGACGACGTACTGTGTTTCCAGTGGAGTCCCACAGGGGTCAGTACTGGGTCCAACATTATGGAACCTGATCTACGATGGGATGTTGAAGCTTGCCCTGCCAGAGTGAGTTAAGATTGTGGGCTTCGCGGATAACGTGGCTGTTGTTGCTGTAGCAAAGCAACTACACGAAGTTCTGGAGTTGGCCAACTCAGGATGAGAACATGGCTGACTCAGGCGGGCCTCTCGTTAGCGGAGCAAAAAAAAGAAGCAATTCTTGTTAACTCGTGGAAAAGAGTGGAGGCAGTTAGCATCATAGTTGGTGGCACAACTTTGTGGAGTGGTTCTGGATCATTTAGGGACCACATGTCCCATGTCGACCGGAAAGCTGTAGTGGCATGCACGGCACTACCGCAAATCATGCCCAATACAAGGGGTCCGAAAGCGTTATGCTACAGTTAAAGCGAGAGGAGCGGATACGAGCAGAAGCGAGCCCTTAGAGCTATACTCTCTGATGTTGTAATGCCAAACGGCGGTACAGGAGGGAATAAGACTGGCGTTACAACAACAGCTCTTGGCCTGTTGTCACAAAGGCCACTTGAATACACTGCCGTGGGTCTACGTCTTTGTTAAAAAAAAATATATATATCGGCAGCGAAACCTACCCCATATCAACTTAAAAATACAAAATTACTGAAATAAATAAAAATGGATTTTATTTGATTTGAATGGTATATTTATGTTTCTCAATAATAGGTGTTTTAACTATCTGAAAGATATTAAAAATTAGTATATTGTACATTCTTTTGTAAGTGAATAAATAATAAAAATATATTTAATATGCAATAAGATAATTAATAAATTATTAAAAAAAAGCTAGTACTATAGATGGACGGCCAATTAAAATTAAAGAATAAAAACAAAGGACATAGCAAGTAATCAAAACACTGCACTTCATAAGCAACGCATACATTCATACGCGTGCTTGTGCATACTCGTACTTGCACACATTGAGATCTGTATGATCAACTTGTAATCCGGACATCCGGACAGACATACAGACATGCGTCAATCGACTTAGCTAGTGATCCTGATCCTCAAATGGAGCTAAACTCCAAAAAAATTATATCTAATCAAGACCAAAAGTACCAAAAAAAAGTAGGAAGGCTTTTACAAACAGGCATTTATTGTAGAGCGGCGTCTGAGGTGATGTTCGACGCTCGCAGTCTGTACCCTACCCAACCATGATACTCAGCGCAAGGCTGTAAGAGAGTATCCCAATAACAGAATTGCCTATCTATTCATTATACCATGTCTTCAGGAATTATTCCGGCATTTAGAGATTCATTATATAACTTATACTTTATTTATTATTTCTTCGGTATATGGCATTCATTACTATAATCCCACAATAGTATTTCATGATCTGTAACTGATACTATACTGAACTACCAGCAAAAGGCTTGGCTACTTATGTTTAATCAAAACTGTACTTATTATTAAGAAAATCTATTTTATTTAGTCGTATTTATTTCAATAGTCAATTTTAAATCGCAGGAATAGTTAATCTACTCGTAGCATCTGTTTTAATACGAATTTTCTTTCAAAATTAGGTATTTTTAAGATTGGGTCCTCGGAAATCAAATATTTAAGCATTTCAAAGGCTTCTATGTAGTCCATCTTTTTAGTATCTATTTTAGAGTCTTTTTTTAAACATCTCGTTAAAGGCTTAGCAATGTCGGTAAAGTTGGGTATAAAAATCCTCTAATAATAATTTCAATTTGAAAGAAGCCCTTTGCCAGGTCGATTGTTGTGAAATACTTGCATCTGCCTAGCTTACATAAAATTTCGTCCATGTTTGATATAGGGAATCTATCGTTTACAGTGATCTCGTTAAGTTTTCTTTCCCGAATTATCTTTTGTTTAAGCATGTCTTGAATTTGATTTTCAACTTCACTTTCATAAGCTTGTGAATAACCATATGGCTTTGCATAAATGGGAATATTGTGCAAAGTGTTAATCGTGTGTTTTTGTTGGTTAGTGAAAGTAAGGTTTCCGCCTTCTTGATATTGGATATTTTTGAATTTTTTAAGAGTGGTCAATTTTGATTTTTCTTCTATATTTAAGTGATTTACTCGGTATTTTTTTTTTGAAGTCTAAAATGCCTGGCCACGCTTTCTTCAACTTGATCTAGAACCCACTGGCTGTCGAACGACCTCGGCTGACCTTGGTTAAATCCTTGGTTAAAGGTTGCCCACTGGTGCAACATTTTACATAATCACCCAGTTTTCGGCATCAAACCCAATTTCATTTTTGTTAGAAAGAGAACGCGCGAAGTGTGTACAACTGTTTTCCCAGGCACAGTTTGGAAGTCACCTATGTTTCTCAAACTGCCTAAGTGAGAGGCACACACGTACACACAACCAGAAAATTAATTTTTACGAGAACAGCTGATGAGTTATATAATTCGAGAGAAGCATTAAAAATTGAATTAAAATTGTTTCAACAAATTAAAATTATTCAAACCATTTTTATATGAAAATTCGAGTCTTCGGAAACCTAAATGGATTCAAAGAAATGAAATCCTTATAAATCTAAGTTAAATTTAAATTACAACCTAGCTTAAGTAACGTAATTTTCTAATATATGGACGAACATGTAGACATGATAGGCATATATATCTAATTTGTTCTGAGTATCTTTAATACAGCTTCCAACATTACCCAACGACCGTTCAATGTGCCCATCGTTCGAGAGAGTTACGCATTCAAAAAAATATATATAAAAGGAAAATGAGTGAGTCTACCCAGTAGTTTGAACATTTATGGTATTAGTATATAAATGCCACGTGTTTATTTTTAATTGAAGGCCTATTTTCTTTAGGCAGTAATTGAAACTGCATTTTTTTTTATTTACCTTTTCTACCAAAAAAAAGTATTTAAAAAATTAAAAAAAAAATGAATTTATATAAAAATAGAAATTGAAGATGGATATATTTGTTATGGTTCTATGTGGATCTTTGCTGAGACAACATGAAGTAATTTAATAATCGTTTTCTTTGAATATTAGGGACAATGCCTAGATGTCACCAGATAGTAGAGACGGGGGACAACAACACCTAGTTCCCTCTGATAAATAATACCAGTATTCGTTTGAGAGGGTGTGTCGGCACCTATTTTGTTATTCTCGTAGATATTATCACTATGCTAGTTAAACCGTGCACTTATATTTAGGCCATGAATTTTAAAAAAATGCATGGTCTATTGTGTTTGTCGGAACGGAAATGTGCATAACAGGCTGAAGGAGGCATCTCCGACCTCATAAACTATATATATTCTGGATCAGTATCAGTAGCCGAGTCGATTGAGCCATGTCTGTCTGTCCGTTTGACCGTCTGTCTGTCTGTATGAACACCTGGATCTCAGAAACTATAAGAGCTAGAGTCATCAAAATTTGTGACAACATACGTATATATTGCAGTGTCTCAAAGTTTTTTTTTTAAATTTGGACACGCCCCTTCCCGCCTCTGAAAATCAGTAATAACTATTTAAAAAGTACAATATTAGCTCAACTACCAAAGTTGTATATCTTACATGACAAATACCTTGCTACGGGCGTTATGTGGAAATTTCATTTAAATTGAACTATAAATAAGTGAATTATGATACGAATTAAACTCACTTTGAACATATATAATTAAGCATACCTAATTTACGCAAGCATACCAAAGTTCAAATCTTGCGTCAGACAATCAGCATTTTATTAAACTTTTTATTTGCATTGTATGGTAATAGAATTGGTTCACAATGCATCTCTGCCAATAAGCCAAGCAGCGAGGCAATGGCCGAGTGGTTAGAGTGGCGGACGGTTGCGAGAGAGTGCGCGTGTTCAACTCCCGGTTGAGGCGGGTGCAAATTTTCATTTATTAATTATTTCTTATTTTTTTTTTGTTTATTTATTTTATTATAATAAACTTAAAGAAAAGTTACAGGCAGACAAATTAAATTATTTTATTAAATTTCAATAATAATATGATAATGGCCTTGTACAGTCAGCACCTGACTGTAGCGTTAGTATTTTTGTATATTAAAATTAAATGTGAATTAAAAGTAAAGAAAACATATATATGTAAAATTAAAGTTAAAATTTACGTTAAACAGTAAAATTTTAAAAAGAAATTAAATTTCGAAATTTTGAAACTGGGACTAACAAATTAGCCGAAACAATATTTGTTGCAGAGGATTGGGGAAACCCAGAAAAAATCCAATCAGAATGGTGGTAGTGGTTAGTTAGGTTAGTTGTTAGTGTTAAATGTTAATGAGTTAATGATGGCAGTTTTAATAGCTATTAGGGAACTCTCCGAGTTAATTACTCCAAAAAGTTTGTTGTAATCAGAGCAGAGAATTCGGAAAGGCTCATGCAGACTATAATTGTTATTGCAGAAATCAAGCAAAAGAGGTGCAAAATTTCTGGTTAATCTAAAGGGGATAGTGAAGTTAATTTGATTAAGCGGGTGCAAATTTTCATTTATTAATTAATGCTTATTTTATTTTGTTTATTTATTTTATTCTAATATACTAAAAGAAAAGTTACAGTTAATAAAAAAAAAATAAAAAACAATTTCATTACTTTGTTTTCATATGAAAGAGAACCACAAAACGCAATTTGCATTCTTAGTTCGTGCCTAAAAAATCAATTGTATGAAAATTTGAAAATGGCGGGACTAAGTTAAATCGTTAATAATCATTTTTTTTTTGTGTTTTTGTATAAATTAATTTGCAACATTTTTGTATTCAGTGTTTCATTTAGATTTGTTACTCACTTTGTAATCTTATGGAACATTGTTTTAGCTATATATTTGTAATAGAATCTTCCGTGGAAGGTTCGTTTTGACCAAATTTACTTTTAAAGAAATTTTAACAAACGAACGTCAGTTCGACTAGAATGTATTCGGAGTAGGTGAAGTTGGTTGTGATAGATACTCCGGCTGATAACTCAAAGCTGTAATTACTTTCAATTAAGCCTCAAAGAAGGCACTGATAAGATAGGTAAGTGCAATAATGATAATTGCACTGCTAGCAAGGTCAATAGACAATTTGCAGACAATTTGCACTGCTTTACCTTTGGCTACAATAAAGCCGAAGGTATTTTCGTTATTGATTGACAAAATAATAATGCAACGCATTGATAAGCGTGGCCATTACAGCTATGGAGATTTTAGAGTTTGCTCTATGGAGATTTTTGAGTTTTAAAGTTCGCTCGTGTCGTAGAGTCTATATTTATACAACCTTTTGTACACCGAAATAAATATAAAAGATAAGGAATACATAGCTCTTCTTGATTCAGGTGCAACCCTTTGCTGTCTCGGAGGCAAAGCCGCCACTCAACTCTTAAAGCACCCGAAAACAAAAAGATGCTCCGGTTGTATTAGAACAGCCAATAACGCAGAATGTCTAATATTAAGGCAGCAATAAGACAACTGAATTTTATATTATCCCTGACCTAAAACAATATGTTTACCTTGGAATTGATTTTGGTCTTCTTGAGAATATCATGAGAACTTCTTACTGCATATCAGAACTAGATGTTGGATAAGACAACAACTTAAACGACCCACCGAAAATGCATATTCTTTCCCTCCTATGAGAAAGAAGGTCAAATACAGGTTATCGAACACAGTATCGAGCCCATAAAACAACTTCACTGGCCCGTTTCACCGGCTAGGGAGAAACTCATGTTCGCTGAAATAGATAATATGTTGGCCATGGATGTTATCGAGCTATCGAATAGTCCATGGAGCAGGAATTGTATTTTAGTACAAAAAGCAAGCAAGACTCGATTGTGACTCGATTCACGCGTGGGAAACAAGCACACATGGAAAGATGCTTATCCACTTCTTCATGTGGATGGTATCTTGAGTCGTCTTCCTACAGCCCGCTATATTACTGGGTTGAACATGAAGCACGCTTTTTGTCAGATACCACTAGAGAGAAAGTCACGGCAGTATACGGCATTTACTGTACCGAATCGTCCACTTCCGGACTTTGCAATGCAGCACAGACTCTCTGCCGATTAGTGGATGCAGTCATACCATCATATCTTCGTACTAGAGTGTTTGTATACTTGAATGACTTGTTAATCCTGTGATCCCAGATGATTTTAATACGCATATGTCACTTTTAAGCGAAATAGCAACCTATCTTCGACACGCAAATCTTACTCAAAATATCGGTAAATCGAAATTCTATATGAAAGAAATTAAAAAACTGACCTAGGCAAGGTAATTGCAATCAAACAGTTTCCGATACCATCTACAGTTAAACAACTACGGAGATTTTTGGGACTGTGCGGTTGGTATCGCCGATTCGACGACGGATACTCCACACTCTCAATGCCTCTTACCGATTTGTTAAGAAACAACAGAAAATACTATTGGAGCGATGAAGCTGACAACGCGTTTTCAAGGTTTAATGAAAAGCTAACTAACACACCTATATTAAGTACACCTGCTTTTTCGAAACCATTTTTATTACTATGCAACGCAAGTCAATATGGACTTGGTTGTGTGCTTGCACAAGCCAATGGTGATGGAGCAGAAATGCCGATAGCATATATGTCTAGTAAACTCACTAAAACTCAGCGCAACTACTCCGTCACAGAATTAGAATGCTTAGCAGTTATCCAAGGTATTTACAAATTTCGTTCTTATATTGAAGCACAGGAATTCACAGTAATTACTGACCACTCCGCACTGAAATGGATGATGAATCAGAAAGATTTATTAGGCCGATTGGCGCGCTGGTCACTTAAACTGCAAAGATTCAATTTTTCAATTCAGCATCGTCGAGGTTCACAAAATGTGGTAGCCGATACATTATCTCGTCGTGATGAAGATGATGTTAGTGAATTCTCGAGTTTTGGCCCAATCATTGATTTGTTATCAAAAGAATTCACTTCTACAAGAAATCAGAAAATATTGCGAGACTTCCAGATTTAAAAATTGTAGATAACCTTATTTATAAACGTACCTAGTATTCAACAGAAGACTTAATACAAGAATCCGGATCATGGAAACTCTGGATACCGAAGGGACTACAAGCAGAAGTGTTGGGTCGAGCACACGACCAGCCAGATGCTGCGCATTATGGTACCAGCAAGATAATAGAAAAATTAAAAACATATGTATTTTGGCCTGGCATGGTAACTGCGATTCGACATTACGTTGCACAGTGTTCATCCTGACGAATGACCAAAAGCCCCAATACAATTTTAAGATCGCCTTTGGGAAAACCCATAACGTTCTAAAAATTGTATATTGACTTATTAGGCCCACACCCAAGGTCTAAGAAAGGAAACATAGGATTACTTATAATAGTTGACCACTTTAGTAAATTTTATTTCTTACAACCTTTGAAGAAATTCACGACCATCAAGATATGTGAATTCTAGGAAACTTCAGTCTACCATACATTTGGAGTTCCAAAAGTAATTCTGTCTGACAATGGTTCCGAATTCAAATCAGGAGAATTTAAATCATTTCTAACACGTTTTGGCATTTCGCAAAGTTGCACTGCAATCTATTCTCCGCTGGCGAACGCCAACGAGCGTCTCATTCGTTCAGTACTAGCAGCAATTCGAGCATATATATGAACAGATCATGCCCAATGGGATATGAATTTGTAGGGGCGCTTGTCGCAATAAATAAGAAACAAATGGAAGAAGAAGAGCGAAGAGCATTACAAGATCTGCCTGAAAGTATGCAATGACTTCGGTTTTTATTCTTAGACTCAACAAAAAATAAAATGAATGAAGAGAAAACCCGGAATCCTTTGGGAAAACTAGGAATAGGATTTATTTAATTTTTTTTTCTCTCCGATAAATATCGCTTATAAAAAAATGCTTATGTCATAGGCGTGACTCAGCAAAATAACACGTCATTGACAACCGGCGCCGTTGCAAAAGGCCAAGCGAAGGTTTCTTGCTCCGTCAAGCCCTAGGCGCGGTCTCTTTTGCCGCCAGATCGCTAACCTGAACACTTCACTCGTAATCTCTATTGAGCCAGAAGATTCTCCTATCTGAGAGGGAAACGTTTAAACGGAAACTCCAAACAAAAATTAAAGACAGCACCTAATAATAAGCGTAGCCAAAGTGTGGCTACAAACTGCAAGTGTGCTGCGATCAGCTGTGAATCTCGTTTGCATTTCATTCCTTGCACCGTTCTTCGCTTAAAACAAGCGGGGTCTCAGTTGTTTCATGAGACGCGGAGCGGGCAGGAGCGCAGCTGCCCCGGGGTTAAGAAAACCTTCGCCGAAAATCCAATTTTTTTTGCTGTGCAATAAGGTGGATAAACGCTCGCCAAAATGCGTTTGAATCCCGATTTTCCAGTGCCAAATTAAAAGAACTAAATTCTCCCCCCCCAGAAAGAGTCTGTGCGCCAAAAGTGAACGAAGGAAACAGAAAAAACGAAAGATCGCTAACCTTTGCCCTTGATGCGAAAATGCTATAGAAGAATTAATATCATTCTTTTTTTTTTTTTTTTTTTTTTTTTTTTTTTAAAAAAAAAAAATTTTTTTTTTTTTGGGTGGTCTTGTTTTTTTTTGTTTTTTTTTTGTTGTCTTTTAAATCCAGTGTTTGAAATAACGTTCCATTGTACCCCCTTTAAGTAGGCACCATTTGGGCATTGACACCTTGACCGAGCTTTTGGGGCTCAGCTGAGTGCAATCAGAATGCAGCGGTGTGTATTGTCTGCTTCTTTAAGTAGGTCAAGGCTATCGATCTATCGGGTAACATGGGTCGGTTCGCTCTTTTTCACTGGAGCTGCCGAAGAGCACAGACGTGCGTGATAATTTTTCTTCACTGGTGCCAACCACGAGGAGGATCTTTTTAATTATTATTAAAGATAATAATATTTAATAGATCCCAGCAATATTAAGTAAGTATTGCATAAAATAATCATCTAACAAAATTCTAATTGGTGAATTTTACCCATTGATTAAGATTGCCGAGATTTTTAAAGATTAAGGTAACCTCGTGGAGTGGCTGGAAAAAAACAAAGTTCTCTGGATAACTGGTGCCAGATTCAGGTAAAGTTGGAATAAACCAAAAATTAAATAATTATATTGCAGAGTCTAATAAATACTGTATTTATTCAGATTCTGGCACCTTGTGCTAAGCCAATATTTGGAGCACCTCATTCTTCGAGCGGTTTCGTCCAGCGGAGCCCTAGATTGGCTGATGGGAAGCTCATCAAACCCAGAATAGTGGCTTGTTTAAAAATATTTAAGGAAAGCAAAAAAAAAAAAAATAGCACAGTGAAAATAAGTTAACTAAAACAATAATATCACAGTGATGCTTGAAATAAGTTAACTACAACAATAATATCACAGTGAGGCTTGAAATAAGTTAACTACAACAATAATATCACAGTGATGCTTGAAATAAGTTAACTACAACAATAATATCACAGTGATTGCTTAAAATAAGTTAACTAAAACCATAATATCACAGTGATTGCTAAAAAGAAATTAATGAAATCATTATATCACAGTGATCAGGCTAACTTAAATATTTGTAAATAAATATAATTATATTATAAAAGCTCTTAAAAGTTAGTTGGTTGTTAAAAAAAAAAAAACAAATGAGGTAATGGTGCGAATAAATACCTATATATATATATAGCGAGTTGCCAATAATCTTTATTTTTAATTTTTTTTCTCTGCCTATCTGCAACTGACCACAAAAAGGTAACTCTAAATACAAACACGTGAGAAAAAAAAAAAAAAAATACACAGAAAAAAAATCATCAGTGACAAACAAAATAAACTATCATACAAACATCTATACACACACATAAAATTACACCACACCACGGAAGATCTTTCGTCGATGGAACCCAACAAACTGTGAGTGATTCATATTAATTATTGTTTGGCTATTTTCGGTTATTTTGTTATTTTTCACTTTTGTTAATTTTAGGAGTTACTGCTCTTCAAGCATGTACTCTTTTTCATTTTAATTTGGCTATGTATGTAGCTCTTAGATTTCTTCTAAATCTAACTTAGCTTGTTATTTTTGATTTTCAATATAATTTTCAATTTAATTTACTAATGTTTTGAGTTTTAATTAATAGTTTTTGATTTTGATATTTCTTTAAATTTCCGAATTTTGTTTTGAATTATCATTTTGAAATGGTTACTTGATATGATTTCTTTCTTATTATGATTTGCCTTTATTTGGTCTATTTAATTTTGCATCATTTTCAATTTTTATTTATTATACAATACATCTACCATTGCTATGTATTATAACTAAACTTATATATATATATATCGATATCTATTCGCAACCAAGGATAAATGAATAAAATGAATGTATGAATAAATAAATAAGACACCGCTTTGTTATAAATGAAAACTAATAATTAATATTACGATATATTCTTAACTATAAATCGAAACAAACAATCTTAAGAATATACATGAAATAAAATATATGTTAATAAGATGGTTAGGAGACCAATTAATATTTTAAGGAATAAATTGGTTTAAAATGAATTTCGCTTAAATACCTATTGTTTCGGGAGTCATGGAGGATGGAAATGAGGCAACTATGCATTAAAAAAGATCGTGGCCTAAAGGGATCGCCGATATTTATATCGCGCAACAGGCGATCATGGAAGGGTGGGGTAACAGCCGCTTCAGTAAGCGAGGCGCGCTAAAAATGCTACTATAAAGTTGATTACATTACTTTCGAACTACTACTCTCTTTCTCTGTTCCCGACTTCTGATTCTATTTTGCGATCGTCGTAAGGCAATACAGCACGCGAATTTTTTTTTTTTTATGTTATTATTGGTTGGAGCCTGAGTTGAAACGGTTATGTTTCATTTACCCACCCCATTGCCGACACACATGAGCCGGAGACTAGCGCGTGCTTACGTAACGTCAACTAACTAACATCTGCTCACTCGTCATACGTTGTATGCTACAAATTAATAATAAATATAAATAAATTGGCGCCCAACCGTGAGGGCCTTGATCCGGCAGGGTCCGAATTAAATAAAATAAATAGTCAATTCCATCTTTGACTAGAGCGACAGCGATAGGATCTGAAATTTTCCCTATTTGTTAAAAATATTTGAAATTTTCAAATTAATTACATGTAAAAAGCTTTCAGGTGTTATATATATTTCTAGTAGTTGGATCTTGTGTGCTAGAGTTTATAGCTATAACTTGCCACTACTGGAAAAATATATTACACTGAAAAGTTTGAAAAGGGTTGGTTGGATTTAGCAAAGCAAAGAGCATATTGCACAGCTAACCACTAATCTATTCGTTTTTACGAAGTCTCTCTGAAATGTCATTTTGGATAAGTGATTGATGGAATCAATATCACTTCCAGGACAATTCAAAATCCCTTCTTATTCCTTTTCTTCTTATTATATAAAGCGTTGGAGTCCTACTAATAGTTGAATTAACTAAGTTAATTACTATATGGTTTGCCCGCATCTAAAAATTAGATTGTGCTCGTGTTTTTGTCCCAATGTCCCATAAATAATTGAGAGAAGAGAGAGTTTTAAATAGGTTGTAATGTTAAACAATTTTTTTGTTGCATTTTTCTTATAACTGGAATTCATGACTCCTGAAATTTTTCTTATGATTATATCTTTGATTTAATATTTTCTATAATTTTTGATTACTTTATTATTTCTTTTCTGCTGCGATTCTTTTCTGATATTACTCTTAAATCACGCTTACAAATAGCGTACCATTTTACGAATCGGTTAAATTATGTTTTTGAGTAGAAGCTCCGAAAACATTGTAGACGTGACGTGCTTTATTTGCTTAAAGGAGATTGAATATACAAGTCAACTGTTGTCCACTAGTTGCGGTCACACCTTTCACTGGGTTTGCTTTAACACTAAAGTATCTAACCGCGAGCGTTGTCCTGTATGTAAATCTTCTTTGCAGTCGTCACTGCTCAATTTAACGGTTAACACCGACACTCATCAGTCTACGCAAAGTTTACCTGACGCTGCGATGCCACGTACTCGTAATCAGCAAAGACTAGATGAGCAAGAGAGTGACAACATGGCTCATGAAGAACCAAATGCTGGAGCCTCAGTGCCTTTAAATGCGTCTCAACAAGTTTTGATTGATGCCATAACTGCATCAGCTGCGAGACAAACTGAGATGTTGGCAGCAGTTTTTCAAAGCAGCATTCAAGGCATGGTGACAGCCTTGTCTAATAACCTCAGGCTTGACACTCCAGCTTTGCCCCCTTCGATTGAAGTACCGCCTCAAGCGACTAGAAGTCCAGTTAGTCAAACGAGGATCTCTCCTACAGACTCCGTTATTCGGCTGGATAGAGTTAGCCAAATAATAGGCAGTTGGAAACTTAAGTTTTCAGGAAGATCTGGGTTGAGCGTCGAAGATTTTCTTTATCGGGTGGAAGCATTGACGAACCAGTCTTTAGAAGGAAATTTCGCTCTATTGATGAGCCACATAAGCACCTTATTTGAAGGCTGTGCCAGTGACTGGTATTGGCGTTACCATAGAAGAATGCCTAGTGTCACTTGGGCTGCTTTATGCGATGCATTGCGTACGCAGTTCAAAGAAGAACGCTCTGATGTAAGCATCAGAGCAGAAATACATCGGAGAAAGCAAAAAGAAGGCGAATCTTTTGATGAGTTCTACGAAAGCGTAGTTTTGCTCTCCGATAAACTCTCTGTGCCATTATCAGATTCAGCGTTACTGGAATCGATTCGATCGAATCTATTGCCGGAGATACAGCATGAGTTGCTATATCAAGTGATAAGCACTGTTCCTCAGCTTCGTCATATAATTCGTACCAGAGAAGCCTTTATGCAAACTATAAAGCCTGGATTACGAAAGCCTCAGCCGGCTCCGCGCCGTCTGGTGCATGAAGTGGCAGTGGCAGCCGAGAGTGAGTCAGAGGAAGACGAAGCGGAGTTAGCAGCAGTTAACCTATCCTGCTGGAATTGTGGTAAAGCTGGCCACCGCTACCAAGATTGTATTTCGGAGCGTAAAGTTTTCTGCTACGGTTGTGGCAAAGCAGACACGTATCGGCCATCTTGTCCTCAGTGTTGCACTCCAAAAAACGGTCAAGCGCGTGCACCTTGGAAAGGAGCACGCAAACCGATGATTTCGAGGGCCACCAACACCGAATAACCGAGTGTTCTACTCAAACTCCACCTGAACATATCAATTTACCTGACATGTCCTTATCACAGCCCATTACTACATCCACTAATTCTTCTTCCTTTAAAACGGTATCTCGTTAGACTCAGAGCCTTAATACCTATTACGATCAAAGTCAGATCGAAAACAATCTGGTGGGGATCGGAGCGTTTGATGTAAGGCCGTATGCTAGAGTCTCTGTATTAGGTCGATCAGTATCCGGTCTCATGGATACTGGCGCTTCAATCAGCTGCATTGGCGGAAGGTTAGCGGCCGATATCCTAAAGGAAGAAATCCATTTCAATCCTATAACTTCGAACGTTCAGACGGCGGATGGCAAGTCTCAAGAAATTCTGGGGAAACTCCACACCTCCATTGAGTATAACGGAGACACCAAACCGTTCACGTTCTTTATTGTGCCTTCACTGAAGCAATCGCTTTATTTGGGAATCGATTTCTGGACCAAATTTCAGTTGTTGCCTCAAGGTTTAGGGACAGATGGTGAGAATGAGCACCTTGCTACAATTGACCGCAACGTGTTCTGTTTGCTAACCGAAAATCAGCAGAAATCGTTAGAAGACACCATCAAGAGGTTCCCTTCTTTTACTGACAAAGGCTTAGGAAGGACTACTCTTCTGTTCCACTCGATCGATGTCGGCGATGCTGTGCCTATCAAGCAGAGACACTATCCAGTGTCACCTGCGATTGAACAGATGATGTTCAAAGAACTCGATCGAATGCTGGCTTTAGGAGTTATAGAGGAGTCCGATAGCTCATGGTCTTCTCCAGTAGTATTAGTACGAAAACCTGGAAAAGTTCGTCTATGTCTAGATAGCCGAAAAGTGAATAATATTACGCGCAAGGATGCATATCCGATGCCAATTATTCATGGTCTCTTGAGTCGTCTCCCAAAAGCCGAATATATAACTAGCCTGGACTTAAAAGATGCCTATTGGCAAATTCCTCTCGATCCTTCGTCAAGGGATAAAACGGCGTTCTCAGTACCTGGTAGGCCACTCTACCAATTTACAGTAATGCCTTTTGGCCTCACCAATGCTCCTTCGACCATGTCGAAGCTAATGGACCGTACAATTCCTGCTTACTTAAAGCATGAAGTCTTTATTTACCTCGACGATCTTCTGATAGTTTCAGACACGTTTGAACGACATCTGGCGGTTCTAAAGGACATATCTTTATGTTTTAACAACTACGCCGATTCCTTGGTATGACTGGGTGGTACCAAAAGTTTATTAAAAACTATGCTTCTCTTGCTACACCCTTAACGGATGCTCTGAGAGGAAAACAAAAGTTTTTATGGTCTGAAGTAGCCAACGACGCGTTCAATGAGCTAAAGCAGGCGATGATTACTGCACCAGTGTTGCACACACCGGATTTTTCGCGGTCCTTTTATATACACTGTGATGCAAGTCATACTGGTGTTGGCGGCGTGCTGATGCAGTTGACTGATAGTGGGGAGGAAGTTCCGATTTCCTATATGTCAAAAAAACTTAACCCGTGTCAGCGTAACTACTCAGTAACCGAAAAGGAATGTCTGGCAGCTATTTTGTGCATCCAGAAATTCCGTGCTTATGTCGAAGGACAGTCGTTCACGGTCATAACCGATCACGCGTCCTTAAAGTGGCTTATGTCCCAAGCTGACCTTAGTAGTCGATTGGCTAGGTGGGCCTTAAAACTACAAGGATATGATTTTCAGATTCAACATCGAAAATGCCAACAGAATATTGTGCCTGATGCTCTGTCCCGTGTCTTCACCGAAGATCTTTCCGCACTTGACCATGGCATGGGTGTTGACCTGCAGTTGCCTCAATTTCACTCACAAGAGTATAAAACTCTTAGAGAAGAGGTCGAACGCAGCTTGTCTACTTCTTCCGAAATTAAAGTTATTTAATAAAGTTATGCGAAATTTGTAAAAGCACGAAACATCCGAACCAAACTCTTAAGCCACCATTATCTAAGACAACAGAGAGCCATAGGTTTTTTCAAAAACTTTATGTGGATTATCTGGGACCATATCCACGCTCTAAAACCGGTAATATTGGTATCTTTATTGTCCTCGACCACTTTACCAAATTCCCGTTCCTAAAAGCCGTGAAAAAGTTTTCTGTCGATGCAATTTTGCCATATATAGAGGAGGAGCTATTTCATTGTTTTGGGGTACCGGAAACTGTTGTTTCGGACAATGGGGTACAATTTAAATCGAATGCCTTTAATACCTTATTACAAAAATATGGTGTTCATCATGCTTACACGGCATCTTATGCCCCTCAAGGAAATGCCTCTGAACGGGTGAATAGATCGGTGCTAGCCGCCATCAAGGCGTACATAAGCCCAGATCAAGATAATTGGGATGCAAATCTAAGTCAGATTTGCTGCGCACTTCGATCAAGTCATCACACGGCGGTGAGGAATACACCTTATCGTTTGGTGTTTGGGCAGCATATGCTTACTAACGGTTCTCAATATGAGCTGTTGCGGCGATTGAACTGCTTAGAAGATCGGTCGATATCTTTTAATCGGGAAGATTCCACGAATATCATGCGAGACCAGGCTGCACGTAGTATGTAAAAAGCAGCATTCGCGCAACGAAAGAGCATATAACATGCGCAGTCGGGAGGTAACGTTCGTGGAAGGTCAAGAAATTTTCCGTCGAAATTTTCAGCAAAGTAATTTTGCAAAGGGTTTCTGTGCCAAATTAGCTCCTTCGTTCATAAAAGCTCGTATAAGAAAGTAGCTTGGATCTGCATATTATGAAGTTGAGGACATGAAAGGAAATTTTATTGGGAAATTTCACGCCAAGGATCTTAAGCAGTAACAACCAGCTCCAGGCATGTATCATCCTTGTTGATTCCACCAAGTCTGATTTTAGCCGGGGGGAGTTGAAGTGGCGCTGGTCACTGGTTGTTTTCGATTTTGTTTTGTTGTCTTTTAAATCCAGTGTTTGAACATAACGTTCCATTGTACCCCCTTTAAGTAGGCACCATTTGGGCATTGACACCTTGACCGAACTTTTGGGGCTCAGCTGAGTGCAATCAGAATGCAGCGGTGTGTATTGTCTGCTTCTTTAAGTAGGTCAAGGCTATCGATCTATCGGGTAACATGGGTCGGTTCGCTCTTTTTCACTGGAGCTGCCGAAGAGCACAGACGTGCGTGATAATTTTTCTTCACTGGTGCCAACCACGAGGAGGATCTTTTTAATTATTATTAAAGATAATAATATTTAATAGATCCCAGCAATATTAAGTAAGTATTGCATAAAATAATCATCTAACAAAATTCTAATTGGTGAATTTTACCCATTGATTAAGATTGCCGAGATTTTTAAAGATTAAGGTAACCTCGTGGAGTGGCTGGAAAAAAACAAAGTTCTCTGGATAACTGGTGCCAGATTCAGGTAAAGTTGGAATAAACCAAAAATTAAATAATTATATTGCAGAGTCTAATAAATACTGTATTTATTCAGATTCTGGCACCATGTGCTAACCCAAATTTTGGAGCACCTTATTTGATGGGAAGCTCATCAAACCCAGAATAGTGGCTTGTTTAAAAATATTTAAGGAAAGCAAAAAAAAATAAGTTAACTAAAACAATAATATCACAGTGATGCTTGAAATAAGTTAACTACAACAATAATATCACAGTGAGGCTTGAAATAAGTTAACTACAACAATAATATCACAGTGATGCTTGAAATAAGTTAACTACAACAATAATATCACAGTGATTGCTAAAAATAAGTTAATAAAATCATTATATCACAGTGATCAGGCTAACTTAAATATTTGTAAATAAATATAATTATATTATAAAAGCTCTTAAAAGTTAGTTGGTTGTTAAAAAAAAAAAAAACAAATGAGGTAATGGTGCGAATAAATACCTATATATATATATATAGCGAGTTGCCAATAATCTTTATTTTTAATTTTTTTTCTCTGCCTATCTGCAACTGACCACAAAAAGGTAACTCTAAATACAAACACGTGAGCAAAAAAAAAAAAAAATACACAGAAAAAAAATCATCAGTGACAAACAAAATAATCTATCATACAAACACACATAAAATTACACCACACCACGGAAGATCTTTCGTCGATGGAACCCAACAAACTGTGAGTGATTCATATTAATTATTGTTTGGCTATTTTCGGTTATTTTTGTTAATTTTAGGAGTTACTGCTCTTCAAGCATGTACTCTTTTTCATTTTAATTTGGCTATGTATGTAGCTCTTAGATTTCTTCTAAATCTAACTTAGCTTGTTATTTTTGATTTTCAATATAATTTTCAATTTAATTTACTAATGTTTTGAGTTTTAATTAATAGTTTTTGATTTTGATATTTCTTTAAATTTCCGAATTTTGTTTTGAATTATCATTTCGAAATGGTTACTTGATATGATTTCTTTCTTATTATGATTTGCCTTTATTTGGTATATTTAATTTTGCATCATTTTCAAATTTTATTTATTATACAATACATCTACCATTGCTATGTATTATAACTAAACTTATATATATATATATACGATATCTATTCGCAACCAAGGATAAATGAATAAAATGAATGTATGAATAAATAAATAAGACACCGCTTTGTTATAAATGAAAACTAATAATTAATATTACGATATATTCTTAACTATAAATCGAAACAAACAATCTTAAGAATATACATGAAATAAAATATATGTTAATAAGATGGTTAGGAGACCAATTAATATTTTAAGGAATAAATTGGTTTAAAATGAATTTCGCTTAAATACCTATTGTTTCGGGAGTCATGGAGGATGGAAATGAGGCAACTATGCATTAAAAAAAGATCGTGGCCTAAAGGGATCGCCGATATTTATATCGCGCAACAGGCGATCATGGAAGGGTGGGGTAACAGCCGCTTCAGTAAGCGAGGCGCGCTAAAAATGCTACTATAAAGTTGATTACATTACTTTCGAACTACTACTCTCTTTCTCTGTTCCCGACTTCTGATTCTATTTTGCGATCGTCGTAAGGCAATACAGCACGCGAATTTTTTTTATTTATGTTATTATTGGTTGGAGCCTGAGTTGAAACGCTCTTCCACCGTCCTGATTTTTTTTTTTTCCCCCTTTTCCAACCCACATAAGCGGGGGGAAGGCGCGTGCTTACTTAACTTAAATTAACTAACATCTTTTCTCTCTCTTCATATGTTGTATGCTAAAAGTCCGTTGATAAGTCCGGGACTTTTTGAATAAAATATATTTTTTTCGTCAAAGAAGTCTTTTATATAATTTTTTTTTTTTTATCTTTATTTATTTTTGTTTTTTTCTTTTTTTTTTTTTCCTTCCAAATAATAGGTTTTCTCAAGCCCCTCAAAATAGTCGTTTGTTTTATTTAAACTTCTTTTTTTCTCTCTATATATTTTTTCCAGTGTTTTTTTTTTTTTTTTTTTTTCCTTCAAAATATAGTTTTTCAAAGCCCCCAAAATAGTCGTTTGTTTCTGTGATGACCTCTTCATTTGACCCGAATCTCTTACCGCCGAGCCATTTTTTCATTTTTTGAAACAAAAATAGTCACAGGGGGCTAAATCTGGAGAATATGCTGGATGGGGTAGCAGTTCGTAGCCCAATTTATGAAATTTTGCCATGCTGACTACACACGTGTGCACCCGTGCATTGTCCTGATGGAACAGCACTTTTTTTTTCGCCAAATGCGGTCGTTTCTGCTTCAAATCAATATCGAATCTGTCCAAAAGCTCTGAATAATATTCGCCGGTGATCGTTTTACCCTTTTCAAGGTAATCGATGTGAATGATACCTTGTGCATCCCAAAAAACTGTGGCCATGACCTTGTTGGCCGACAGACCCACCTTGGCCTTCTTTGGTGCACGTTCACCCGGAGAAACCCACTGTCTTGATTGTTCTTTGGTCTCTGGTGTGGTGTGGTGGATCCATGTTTCGTCTACGGTAACGAAACGGCGCAAAAATTCGTTTGGATTGCGGTTGAACATCGCCAAACACTCCTTTGAAATGGTCACACGGTTGCGCTTATGGTCGTGTGTGAGCAATCGCGGCACCCATCGCGCGGAAAGCTTTTTCATGTCCAAATATTCATGTAAAATGTGATGTACCCGTTCAGTTGAGATGCCTACAGCCTCAGCTACCTCACGCACTTTCATTCTCCGATCATCCAATATCATTCCATGGATTTGTCGACGATTTCTGGCATGACGACCTCTTTTGGGCGACCTGAACGTTCGGCATCACTTGTACTGGTACGACCACAACGGAACTCAGTAAACCATTTCTTAACCATTGAAATTGATGGTGCAGAGTCCCCATAATATTTATCAAGTCTTTCCTTGGTTTCGGTGATGGATTTTTTACGCAAAAAATAATGCTTAATTAGCACACGAAATTCACTTTTTTCCATTTTCGTTAAAATTCACGAGATCGTCTGCTTTCAATGCCTATAAAACGCAAACCAAAAACGCAGCTTTCTCAAAATTTTACAGTCAGCTGTTAATCGATAACTGCTGACAGGAGCAGTGTTGTATTTAGAGCAGGTGCGCGGCAAATACAAAAAGTCACGGACTTATCAAACGACCCTCGTATCTAAATAATTAACCTGCTGAAAAAGTGAGAGAATAAGGACAGAGACATAATAAAAGTGAAAAGTGAAGTACCTAAAACCTACAAACATAAAAATAATGAAATAATTAAATAGCAACCGTATAACAGCATAGCCCGACAGCAGGACGGCAAATAAATATGTATAATAATAATAAAAATCACCAAATAAATGTGAAGAAGCCAATCGGACAGAATCAAAAATAAACAAAAATACATAATTAGGCCCATGGTGCACATACACACTCGCCAACGCATCCCCTTTTCTAGCATCTACGCCGAAAGCGCTTTCGTCGTCGCCATTAAAGTAATAAGTGATCTTTTTTTTTGTCCAAATTTTTTTTTCTTATTTATTGAATCTTCCCTTTTACTTTAGAGATGATTTGTGCTATGTGGCCTAACAAATTTAACGCTGGGCTGGTTGATCGTTGCGGTGCATTCGACTTTGCTTATGTAAGTTTTGAGGCAGCAGTTTGGTTATTTTAAACATTAGTCCATCCAACCATACTCTATCGAATGCTTGTGCAACGTCTAAGAATAAACCTGTGCAATATTCACGATACTCAAAAACAGTGCGAAACTCTGTTGTGATGCGGTTAACCTGCTCAATAGCTCCATGTTTTGCCCGAAAACCAAATTGGTGCTATGGGAGCGTGTCGTGTTTTTTGAGGTGGGGACTGATTCGTAGCAGTAGTACTTTTTCAAATAACTTGGAGAGACAAGTAAGTAGGCTTATTGGCCTGTATGAAGATCGCTGTGTTTTGTCTTTCCCAGGCTTAGGGATCATAACTATAACTGATTTCTTCCACTTTTGAGGGAAGTATCCAATTTTGGTAATAGCGTTGAAGAGTAGGCAGATTTGTAGAACTGCACACATTGGAAGCTCGATGATCATTTTCGGGGTTATTAAATCGAAGCCAGGCTATTTTCGCTTGGCCGGAATTCTATGGGATCTTGTGGTGCTAAGTCAGATGCAGTTAAGGGTGGGAGAGTAAATCAGTTAGTGGCTGGATTTGGTTGGAATACCTTTTTGAGATGATCAGCGAAGACTCTTGCTCTGTCCATGTCACTAACAGACCAGTTTCCGGTAGAGTTACGGAGGGGTACGAGAGTTTTTGCTGGTGCCTGCAGATTCCTGTGGGCTTTCCACAATGAGTTTTTTGTGCTGGTGGGCGTGAGATTCTCGATATAACGCAGTTGTGCTTCCGCTTCTTTTATCTTAAGCGCTTTAGTAAGTCTGCGAGAAGCTGCTTTTAGTCTACTCTTTGCGCCAGGTGATCTGTGCTCCTGCCACTCCCTTCGAAGTCGTCGTTTTTTAAGCACAAGGAGTTCGATATCTCGACTTGTCATATTGAACTTTTTACTGCATCCGTGGGTATCTTGTGGAGTTGACGCTTTTGCTGCTGCAACTAGTGTTGATTCTAGGCTACTAGCAACCTGATTGATGTCTTGCTCGGCTTCCAAAGTCGGTATGAGAACAAACATATTTTTTGTACCTCTCCCAGTTGGTCCAGATGAAAGTTCTGAATGTGCCTCAGCTGTAATCATTGATTGAGATATCCTTTTGGTGATGGCAAAATCAATCAAATCTGGAAGCTTTTTAGGATCTGCTGGCTAGTATGTAGGCGTGCCCGGAGAAACATAATTAATCTTGCTTTGCGGTTTAATAATTGCATTGTATAGCTGTTTTCCTTTAGGGGTCGCTATCCGAGATCCCCAGTACATGTGCTTGGCATTCCAATCACCAGCTGCAACAAACCTTTCACCGAGCGAGTCGAAGAGTGTTGTGAATTTTTCCTCAGATATTGTGAAGCGGGGTGGGCAATAGACAGCAGCCAGTGTGAGAGCACCGTTATAGCATTGAAGGCTTATTGAGGTAGATAGTAGGCAGTCTTCTTGCCAATTACTAACAAAGTGGTGTTTGATTCGCGATCGTATTAGTATGCCAGTGCCTCCATGGGCCTTGCCATCCGGGTGATTTGTATAGTAAAATTTGTATCCTGGTATTTGAAAATTGTACTTCTCAGTAAGGTGAGTCTCTGAGAGTAGCATAACGTCAATGTTTCTGGCGGCTAAGAACTGAGCAAGTTCTAGCTTGTGGCGCGAAACGCCATTAGCGTTCCAGGTTGCTATTATTAACGGAGTCATTGTACTGTTTTAGAAGAAACGAGCATTTGAATAAGGATGTTTCGGTTCCTCATAAGCTCTTGCATAGTTGCTTGCGTGAAGGCCATAAAGTCTTTCATGCTTTGCTGCATCGAAAGCACAATCGCTTCAACGCCAATTGGCTGCTGTTGCATGCTATCGTGAGTGTTTGTTTGATGAATGGGGGTGTTCGCTGTTGGTGTTTGGATCCCTGATTTTAGTGCACTTGCAAAGGAAATATTTGGCGCTGTTCGGTGGCTGGTAGACAAAGGGATGTTAGTTGTACTCTGTTCCATTGCTTTGTGAGTTGTTGGTGTGTTACGATCACGAGCTGAAGCCACTTGTTTGTTTAGGCGACTCTTAAGTTCCTTGTAAACAATGCATCCTCGCCAGTTGGCTGTGTGTTTTTCACCACAGTTGCTGCATAATTTAATTGAGCTGTCGTCCTTGTTCTTAGGACAGTTTGCGGTACTGTGAGCATCGCTGCAAACGACGCAAATAGATTTTACGGTGCAGTACGCTTTGGTGTGGCCATATTCTTGGCAGTTGGTGCACTGCACAGGCTGCTTGCGCTTGTGTGGCTCTTCGACGGTTATTCTCCGGTGCAGTAGAAACTGTAGTTTATAGATAGGATGTACTTCATTTTTGCTGATTTTTTGACTCGATGGCTCTAGTTCGACTTTGAAGAGTGGCTGCGGCTCTTTCTTCCTGTTAAGAATGTTGATCACCGTTTTTGCTTTAAAGTTTTTCTTCTTTAGTGCCTCGATAATTTCGGATGGGGTCACTGATGATTCAATTCCTTTAATGACAACCAGCACTTTGGCACTTTTAAGCTGGTAGGTATAGTAACTCTTTCCAGCTTCATCCAGGTACTTGGTCACTGATCGATGGCTAGACTCATCCGGAGTCTCCACTTTCGTTTCATGTATGTTTCCCTTGGTAAGAGGTATAACGTGGAACTTGTTTTCTCCGATGATCGTAGTTAGTTTGCTAACCAGTGCACTTGAGGTTTTCTCACGTATAAATATTGGTGGCGGCTTAATCTTCTTCTGCTCCTGTGCTTTGGTTGGATGCACTTCGCAGTCATCCAATAATGCAAACCTATTTGAAGTTGGCGCGATTCATTTTCGGCTGATTGCCAGCCTGTTTGTGTTGTGGGCTTAGCTTTCGCTTTATTTGAATGTAGCGATCCAGCCCTGTTTGAAACAGTTTTGTGTTGTTTTGGTTCTTGTCCGCTTTTGTTTTCGAGAGTCGGAGAGAGTGCACTTGCTTTGGTTGTTGTTGGTTCAGCAGAAATGTACACAGCTCTCGGTACTGAGCATAGTGTTAATGTTGTTGTTGTTGTTGCTATAGGTGCAGTTGCAGTAGATATCGAAGTTACTGTGCTGGTAGCTACAGTGCTTGAGACCGTTTGCAATGGGGAGAGCGTGAGAGAGACGCTCTCAATCCGTTCGGGTTCACATCGTGCAGTCATAAGCATTGGTGAGCAAGACCGCGATCGTTTGCTTTCTGCAGGTGCTAAGTCATTGACCCAATGGATTGTTTGGCACTCGCGGGCGTCAGACACGACGGTGAAGTATGCATTGTTTCGTTGGAGAGAGAGCCGACGCTTGTCTTGCTCTTTTTGCCGCTGAGCGCGCAAATCGCGTTGGCTCATTTTAGAACTGTCGATATGTTTGTTGTCTATTTGATTTAGCTTTTGTTTTAATTTTATGTTTCCACACACAACAAAATAATATAGATTAGCAATTTAACATTGCTAATAGCGTCTTTTCGCTGATATTTGTATTTTATTTTGTTTTATTTATTCACTTCACTTAAATAAATTGATTTTGTACAGAGCTCTATGAAAGTACGTCTTACCCCGACGAAGAATGATATACCAAATAAGTGATCTTACAATCTTTTTTTTTGTTCTTTTGATCTGAAGATCAGTAAAACGAATTGCGTGAGAGAGACTGCAAGCTTCTCTTCAGTCGTCTGGTTGCCTTCTTGTGCTTCGTCAGGCGTGCGCTAAGAGAGCAAACTTAACGAAGCTCCTCTCTTTAGTCGCGGTGCTTTGCCTGCTCATTTGCTTATGAGTTTTTTTTGCCGTACAACTGTCCGAGAATTATGCGAAACCCAATACCCTTTCTTACTAAAATTTTAAAATAAAGAACTATCCCATAATGATAAAATGAATAAACAATTAGCATAATTTTATTTTTATTTATAAAAATTTGACAAAAAGAAAAAAAAAAACAAACATAATAATTTATATATATATATACCTATGCCTTGTTATTATTCTTCGACAGCCTCATTCTCGCACTTATATCATTTCTAAATATAAAAAAAGTTTTTGTTAGGCATAATCAATATAAATTTTAAATGTTAAAATGAAATTTTGCTAGAATTATTTGTTGGGGTCATGCTTAGTAGAAACAGGGTAGGGAATTAGTTAGTCGACTCGATTTTAGGGACCATTAAAAAAATATTAGAACACAGCGGACGAAATGGTCATGGTAGGGCGGGCAAACAAGAACAGCTGAGCAACAACACCTGCAAGCTGAACATGATCGAGCCGAGTCGTTTTAGTTAGCTTTTATTTTCCTTTCCTCTTCCTCTTATATATTTCTTTACTTCCTCTTATCTTTAGCTGTCCTTTTTTTCTCGCCTTCACCTACACGTATGCATTTAAAACTAGATCTACCCAAAGCACGCGAATTCAATTTATATTTTGTTAACTGAGCCAGCATATACTTGCAGCACCCTTTTATAGTGTAACCCCCCATATCTCTCAGAAGAAGCCTATCTGGATTTATCGCGTGTAGTGCAGCAGAGTATTTACCACCCGCTGGTAAAGAAATACACTGGTTATTTCTTCGTGAAATGTTACAGAAAATAATTTGTTTCGCCCAACATGTCGACCATAAACCGGCAAGCCGATTTAGAAAAAGAAAACAACATCTTACAAGTCAACTCCATCTAATGCATTTTGTGTCTTACTATCTCTCTATGCTTTATTTCTTTCCTCTTTTCCGCTTGCTTAAAAACAACGAATGAGTCATTACTTTGCCTTGCTTATCTATGCAGGTGTGTGGATAGCAAAGCAGAGCTCCGACCTTGCCCCGATAAGCAAGCGCTTTTGTTTTGGTTCTCATTTATTGCTTAATTTCTCATTTGTGAGTGAGTCTGGATAGCACTCAGCTTCAGTTAGATATGCTCCGACTATCTAATGATAAGCAAGCCTTTTTTTGTTTTGTTCTCTCCTTCTTTCCGTTCCGTTCCGTCTGGATAGCAACATAGCTTCAATTAGCTGTGCTCCGACCATCATAAATAAACACCCTCTTTAGTATTGTCTCTCTTTCTTTGTTGTTTTCGTATCGTGCATTCGTCTGGACAGCAGATCAGTGTTAGACACAGTGGCTCCGACCTTGAGACGATGATAAGCATCTTTATATCGTTTTCTCTCTTGTTCTATTCATTCCTATCTATATATGCGTCTGGATAGCAGTTTCAAATAACTTTGCTCCGACTATGAAACGATAGGAACGTTTTATGTTCTTTCTTTCTTGTGTTTTTTTATACCCTTCGACCATTGAAAATGGTCAAAAAAGGGTATACTAATTTTGTGCAAATGTATGTAACATGCATAAGGAGGCGTGGCAGACCCCATAAAGTATATATATTCTTGCTCAGGATCACAAGCCGAGTCGATTGAGCCATGTCTGTCTGTCTGTCTGTCTGTCTGTCTGTCTGTCTGTCTGTGTGAACGCACAGATCTCAGCTATTATAAAGGCTAGAGTTACCAAATTTGGCAGGAAGACTCCTGTGTACTATAAGCAGATCAAGTTTATTTCAAATGTTAGGTGCCACGCCCACCGCCCCCATAAATCAATAATTTAATTTTTGAACTTAATTTGTAAGCGCTGTATAAAAGATACAACTTTCTGACTTTAACATATACTAAGCTGAACAAAATATCTACGTAGTGTCCAAATCACAATCCGATCGAACAATAAACACAGAAGTTATTTAAGAAAGTATGAGCACAAAACCAAGTGCCTCTGTCAGCTAACAAGAGAGGCGGGCGAGCGCGAAGCGCGAGCGCCATCTGTCGGGATTAATTTCAAAGCATGTGCATATGCATTTGTGTATGAATTTAACAAATTAAACTACACGGGAACATAGGTCGAAGGGTATCCCACTGTCGCGTTTTGCGCGACTGTTGCTCTCGTTTCATCTGTATCTTTTGGTTATGAAGGCATGGGTGGATTATTGCGTGGAATATTCTACATAAATACTGCCATGCTATAAAATATCATTATCTTTCCTTGAACTAAACTAAAACAAATATGAATTCCTCCCTGCAAAACGAAAGCATGACCCTTATAATTATGTATGTTCTGATTTTTATTTATATTTGTTGATATATATTTATACCTTTCGACCATTGAAAATGGTCAAAAAGGGTATACTAACTTTGTGTAAATGTATGTAACAGGCAGAAGGATGCGTGGCAGACCCCATAAAGTATATAAATTCTTGCTCAGGATCACTAGCCTAGTCGATTGAGCCATGTCTGTCTGTCTGGATGTCCGGATGTCCGGATGACCAGATGAACACACAGATCTCAGATATTATAAGAGCTAGAGTCACCAAATTTGACATGAAGATTTCTGTATACCAGGCGCAGTTCAAGTTTATTTCAAATGT
The DNA here is from genome assembly GCA_018903715.1 of Zaprionus davidi. Lineage (NCBI taxonomy): Eukaryota > Metazoa > Arthropoda > Insecta > Diptera > Drosophilidae > Zaprionus > Zaprionus davidi. The sequence continues at coordinate 7,806 of JAEIGL010000121.1, read as the reverse complement.
TAGGTGCCACGCCCACCGCCCCCGCAAATCAATAATTTAATTTTTTAACTCAATTTATAAGCGCTGTATGAAATATACAACTTTGTGACATTAATGTATACTAAGATGAATGAAATATCTACGTATACTCTAAATTGCAATCCGATCGGACAATAAACACAGAAGTTATTTAAGAAAGTATAAGCATAAAACCAACTTCTGGTGTCATCTAACAAGGGATGTGGGCGAGCGCGAAGCGCGAGCGCCATCTGTCGGGAATAATTTTAAAGCATGTGCATATGTCACCTCATTGCATGCGAACGTGTTTTTAACAGTGCTCCAGTTAAGCAATTCCAAAAATCGAAACAGAATAGTGAATCAAACACAAAATCATAAGCGAAAAGACGCTCAGTGCAATGCCTGCACATATAGATTTTTTATAAGTCAACAATAATCAACAATTAACTAATTACAAATATAAATAAACTAACCAAAAACAATGAGTGAAAACGAAACTCGCACGCAGCGTCAACGTCAGCAAGATGAGCGACGGCTCTCTTTGCAACGCAACAACGCTTACTTTTCCGTTGTCTCCGCGGAATTGAACCGCGAGCGGTCAATCACCCCCAACCCGACAGCTGATCTTTCTCTCTTAACACGCGACAGTGAACGCTCTTGCTCCCCGTCGCCGTCGCTACTATCTATCGGGTCGACGCAATCCGTCCGCCCGCGATCGGCAACTCCCAACCCGCCAAACGAACACCTGCTTACAGCGAACGTCAAAGAACGATTTCGCTCTTAGTCTCCCTTATCAACAAAATCTGCTCACACCAAGCAAAGAGAACAGAACTTAGCTGTAACAGCAAGCACAAACTCTTCAATTGTCGCGACAACCCCAATAACCAATACAACACCTATGCCGACTGCCCGCTCAACACATACAAAGACAACGAAAGCTGCGCAGACAGCAAAACAAACTGCAACATACGAAAACGAAAACGCAAAGCCGGCCATACAGACTGGAATGGATCGCTACATCCAAATAAAACGAAAGCTAAGCCATCAAAAAAGGTAAACAAACCAAAATTCACACGCGCCAACGCCAGCACAACTTTAGGCGAAGTACCGAAAAATGCCAACAGGTTTGACATTTTGGCAGACACTATTGAAGACCTGCCCGTTGAAGCTGATGGAAGCGACAAAAATAAGCCAAAGCCACCACCAATATTTGTACGCGAGAAAAGCTCTAGTACATTTGTAAACAACGTAATAAAGCTCATAGGTGACGCAAATTTCCACATAATTCCCAGAGTTAGGTTCATGAAACTAAAGTTCAGACCAAGTCTGAACAACACTTTAGAGCCTTAACTAAGTATTTGGACGAAGGAGAAAAAAGCTATTACACATACCAGCTAAAAAGCTGCAAGGGTCTGCAAGTCGTACTAAAGGGCATTGAGCCTGATGTAACACCAGACGAAATAAAGCTGGCGCTACAGGATAAAGGATTTACCGCAAAATCAGACTTCAACATCTTAAACAAAAATAGACAGCCGCAACCACTCTTCAAGGTGGAACTTGCACCAGAAGCAAAGATGCCGAAAAGAAACGATGTGCATCCAATCTACAAACTCCAATTTTTACAACATCGTAGAATCACCGTAGAAAAACCTCACAAACGTAACAATCTGGTACAATGTATGAACTGCCAAGAATACGGCCATACAAAGTCTTACTGTAAGCTGCGCCCAGTGTGCGTAGTCTGTGGCGAGCTCCACGACAAAGCCAGCTGCAGTGCACCCAAAGAAGACTCAAGCGGAAAAAGGTGTGGCAACTGTGGAGGCAATCACACAGCCAACTACAGAGGCTGCCCAGTATACAAAGATCTCAAAAGCCGCATTAACCAGCGCATAGCCACTGTACGCTCACATAACGCACAAAATACCCTATAAATATAAGGTTGTCAAATATCTCCCTTCCGCTTTTTTGCTCTTTATTCAATGCTTTATAAAAAGTGATACAGTGATCGGATTTAGTTCAAATATGCGCCGTTTTGTTCGATAATCTGTTTCCATCTAGACGGCAACTTCATAATACCTCCCTCGTAGAAGCCCCCCTCCTTATTTGCGAAGAACTCGGACAGCCACTTTTCACATGCCTCTTTTGAGTTCAACTTTACACCACCAAGGGCATTCGCCATGGACAGGAACAGGTGGTAATCACTTGGCGCTATGTCCGGGCTATATGGTGGATGCGATAAAACCTCCCATCCGAGCTCCCGTAGCTTCTGACGAGTCATCAACGAAGTGTGTGGTCTGGCGTTGTCCTGGTGGAACACTACACCCTTCCTGTTGGCCAATTCTGGACGCTTCTGGTCGATCGCCTGCTTCAAGCGGTCCAGTTGTTCGCAGTAGATGGTAGAATTAAGCGTCTGGCCATATGGGAGCAGCTCATAGTGGATGATTCCCTTCCAATCCCACCAAACACACAGCAAAACCTTCCTGGCGGTCAATCCCGGCTTGGCCACTGTTTGGGACGATTCACCGGCCTTCGACCACGACCGTTTTCGCTTGATATTGTCGTATGTGATCCATTTTCGTCGCCAGTCACCATCCGCTTCAAGAATGGGTCGAGTTCGTTCCGTTTCAGCAGCATATCGCAGGCGTTGATTCGGTCCAGAAGGTTTTTGCGTCAAATCATGCGGCACCCAAACATCAAGCTTTTTTTGTATCCAGCCTTCTGCAGATGGTTTAAAATGGTTTGGTGACTAACTCCCATCTCCTGGGCGATGTCACGAGATGCCACATGCCGGTTTAACTCGATGTATTCCATGATTTGATCGGTATTTGTCGTCACAGGTCTTCCGCCGGCTGGCTTATCCATGGTGTCGTTTTCACCGGCTCTGAATCGTCGAAACCATTCCTCCGCGGTTCGAAGTGATAGAGTACCATCCCCCAAAACACCATTAATCTCACGGAACGTTTCTCTAGCGGATTTGCCTTTAACGAAGGAAAACTTTAAAATAGCGCGAATTTCGGCGTTAGTGAACTCCATGTTTACACGTCTATAACTGTTGAACGAAATATCCAAACTAACCATGCGTAGCGTCGTTTTGTAGGTTATGTCAAGACCTTTCAAATTATGTATAGTGTTGCCAGATACGAGCTCTGTAGCGCTTTGTACATAGCCGCGAAATTCAAAAGACAAAAAGGCGGAGATATTTGACAACCTTATATCACAAAAATACCCTCCAAAAACAACCCAGAAGTTCTCTTCTCTACCGCAGCCAGATCCTCACTTGGTACAGGACTCGTTACCAAAAACGCGTCATATGCAAGCGCTCTAAGATCAGGTCTAGAGCCCCCAGCCTTCAGTGCGCCATGTTCACAAGCCAAATATGTGGACTTCAATTCGGTACAAGACAAAAAGCCAATGGAACAACAACAAAACAATTTCGAAGCAATGATATTTACCTTGCAGCAGAGCATGGCGGAGTTTATGGCGTTTATGCGGAGAAACATGCAAGATCTAATGCGTAATCAAAACATGTTGATACAATTGCTTGTATCACAACAATCAAAATAATCATCTTAATGGCCTCGCTAAGAATCTCTACGTGGAACGCCAACGGCGTCTCACAGCACAAACTCGAGCTAGCTCAATTCATACTCGAAAAGCACATCGACTTAATGCTACTTTCGGAAACACACCTCACAAACAAATATAACTTCAACATAAGAGGATATATTTTCTACGGAACCAATCACCCTGATGGTAAGGCCCACGGCGGGACCGGGATTTTGATAAGAAGCCGTCTCAAGCACCACTGTCATATTGAGACTGCCAAAAACTATCTACAAGTAACATCATTAAAAATTCATTTGGATAAAGGTAACAAGCTTACTTTAGCCGCTGTTTACTGCCCACCTCGTTTCACTTTATCCGAAGACCAATTTATGGAATTCTTCAACTCACTTGGAGAACATTTTATAGCAGCTGGGGACTACAATGCCAAACACACACACTGGGGGTCTCGACTCTTGAATCCAAAATGAAAACAGCTCTACAACGCCATTATATAAGCAAACAACAAGCTCGACCACGTTTCTCCTGGCACACCTACATACTGGCCTACTGACCCCAAAAAACTACCTGATCTAATTGATTTCGCAGTCACCAAAAACATTCCCCGTAATTTGATAAGCGCCGAGTGCCTTTCAAACCTATCATCTGACCACTCGCCCCTCCTAATAAATCTGCTCCGACACCCTGAACCAGCAAACCACCCTTATAAGTTGACTTCAGAAAAAAACAACTGGCTCAAATACAAAAAATACATAAGCTCACACATTGAGCTTAACCCACCTCTCGAAGCTGAAGCTGACATTGATAGTTTTGTTAACTCACTGGAGTCAATCATCGTTGCTGCAGCTCGCTGCTCAACGCCGCAAACAGTAAGCAAAATTACAAATCACAAAAAGACCAACCTGCAAATCGAACAACTTATTCTCGAAAAACGGCGCCTACGGCGAGAATGGCAGTCCTCCAGATCACCGTCGGCAAAACAAAACTTAAAAGACGCCACACGCAAACTTACAAAAGCTTTAAAGCAAGAAGAAGAGCTTGCCTAACGTACTTATATTGAAAAATTATCAACATCCAGTACAAAAAACTCACTGTGGAAAGCTCACCCAACTCTTGGCTCACCCACAGTACCAGTGGTCCCTATTAGAAACCACACAGGTGGCTGGGCCCGTAGTGAAAAAAATAGAGCCAGCACATTTGCCACTCATCTACAAAAAGTCTTCCAACCGAATTCTGCGACAAACACGTTCGTAATTCCGCCCGCAACAGACGACTCCCAGCCTCATCATGCTCCAGTTGTGTTTCGCTCAAACGAAATCTCAAAAATCATCAAAGAACATCTGAACCCAAAAAAATCAGCAGGGTGCGACCTAATTACCACTAAGATGATTATTGAGCTGCCTTACTGTGCCATATGCACCATTACCCAGCTCTTCAATGCCATCAACAAACTTGGCTACTTTCCAGGAAGATGGAAAAAGTCAATAATAATAATGATACCAAAGCCGGGAAAAGATCACACTGTTCCATCGTCGTACAGACCCATAAGCCTTCTTCCTGCTTATCGAAACTTTTCGAAAAATGCCTACTGTCTCTGACTATCACTCCATTCCTGAACACGCACAACACAATACCAGCACACCAATTTGGCTTTCGTTAACCGCATAACATCAGAAATACGAAACGCATTTGAAAAACGGGAATACTGTTCTGCGATATTTCTAGATGTTTCGCAGGCATTCGACAGAGTTTGGCTGGACGGTCTGATGTACAAAATCAAAACAACGCTTCCAAACAACACTCATAAACTGCTAAAGTCGTACTTCTACAACAGGAAGTTTGTAGTAAGGTGCAACACTGCGATATCCGACGAACACAGTATTGAAGCCGGTGTCCCACAAGGCAGCGTACTAGGCCCAACACTATACGTCCTATTCACAGCAGACATCCCTACAAGCAGCAACATGACAGTTTCAATATTTGCGGATGACACAGCTATTCTCAGCCGCTCCAGATGCCCAATCAAAGCATCATCTCAGCTAGCCATCTACCTGGTCGACGTGGAAAAGTGGTTATCCGACTGGCGTATAAAGGTAAACGAACAAAAATGCAAGCAAGTAACTTTCACCCTTAACAGGCAAGATTGTCCACCGCTCACGCTGAACAACGTCGCACTTCCAACAGCAAACGAAGTGACGTATCGGGGTGTACACCTCGATAGAAGACTAACTTGGCGCCGACACATCGAAGCCAAGAGAACTCACTTAAAACTGAAGGCCAACAGCCTTCATTGGCTTATCAACTCCCGCTCACCACTGAGTTTGGACTTCAAGGTGCTGCTCTACAACTCAGTGCTAAAACCAATCTGGACTTACGGCTGCCAGTTCAGAGAGCCCAGACGAAGATATTGAGAACTATCACCGGGGCACCGTGGTATGTTCGAAACGCCAACATTCACAAAGGTCTAAACGTGCCACCTGTAAAAGACGAAATTGCGGAAAAAAAGGAAAAGTACCTTAACAAGCTATCAAGCTAACCAGCTCGCGAGGAGTCTAACAAGGCTGAGCAGCCGATCACGCCTACGTCGAAACGACTTGCCAACCCAGCAGTAATTATACTTAGGGCCGCTTTTATAATACAGTTCAAGAAATGTACTCGTAATTAGTATTTACACTTAAGATTTGTTAACTTGTTGTTAGTTTTCGGTACTGAAAAGATTCAACAAATAAAAGCTCCAAACTAAAAAAAAAACAAATGAGCATATGTATATGTGTATGAATTTAATGAATTACAATATACTCGTATGTAAATCCAACAGTAAGAAATCATTTCTAAACATACTGCCGCCAGTTGGCGTTTTCCTTATCTTCCTATTCTAAACAAACGGCCGTCAGTTTGCTTCACGCATTCTTTCGTATTGCCGCATTGCCTGTTATCTTTCGATTGCCGATTGCAACTAAGCCATAAGCAGCGTCACTTTGACAAAGTTTATGATATCGTTCTGAATATATTGCGGATCAAAGATTAGAGTATACATAAATAATAATTAATATTAATATTTAATTAAGTTTAACTTATTTTTATGAAAACTGACCAAAAGCTACATTTTACAAATGTTGATCGCGCTGCCATTCGAACCCAGCATAAGTTGCCTAAGAGACTGCGACGCAATTTACTTAACCACTGCACGGCTTTTTCATACGTCGGCAGAGTTCCATTTAAAATAAAACCACTAACCATGTCAAGTAATAAACCTTTGCAAGCAACTGTGCAGACGGACATAACTATGTACATATATAGTCTTGGCTGTTAATGCTATTAATAGTATAATATATATATGTACATGTGTACTTTATGGGGTCGTCGACGTTGCATTTTGCCTGTTACATATATTTTCGGTTGTCATAAAGATATAATACCCAACTTCACTATGTGTAACAGGTGCAATATAGATTTATATACATATATTACTTGAATATATGAAAATTAAATCAACAAGGATACGAAACATATGCAAAGACAGGGATGCATTGCATACGAAAGAATGCGTGCATATCTTAAGCAAAAATGCATGCATGGTTAAAGTAAAAAGTGTTTCGACTGAAACGCATGACATCACAAAACCCCAGATCGCATCATTGCGTAACAAATTTCGAAAAATACAAATACCACTATCGCAATTTCTCACAATTATCAAATCAATTTTTAACGGGAAAAGCATTTACTACCAATCTATAATCTTTTGCAAATTTTAATTAGAAATTGGATTAATAAAACGGAAGTTAATTTTCTATTCAAATAGAAAATTTTCGCGCTTAATTAAAAGATACGATATTTCAATTATCATTATTTCGCAATAAGTGGACAGCTCTGACATGCTAATAGTCAGTTTGCAGCTTGCAATTGGCGTAGTCGGTGTTATTGCTATCGTTGTCGATTCTCGATTGCCGATTTATATATATTAAGTCGTTAATTTTAATTCTTTCAAGTTAAAGTGTATAGCAATATTCCTTAAGTGTATAATAGAAATTAAATTTAGTGTTTATTTTGCTATTTATATTTTTATGTGTACGTGTTAATAGGAACTTTGTGTTTGTGTTAGTGATTGTGTTTTTGGCACTGCACGCCGTCCACAATTTGGGCAAAATACGTTACATTGCGAATGTACGTGTTTGCATCGATGACTCTTTCATAGTGTCGTCGTTTCTACATAAATATCGGTTCGCGATTTCGGTTACTTTCGGA
>JAEIGL010000165.1:0-36621 GCA_018903715.1 Zaprionus davidi | reverse complement strand
CGTTAATTTGTCTGTTGACTTCTAGGTCGAAAGCTTGGGGATACTTGTAAGGTTTTTTGTAGATAGGGTCTTCGTGTTTTGTATGAATAGAGTGTTTAATCGTACTCGTGAAGGTCAAATTTTCACCTTCCTTGTACTGAATATCACTATATTCAAGCAAGACATGCGAAAGTTGTACCCTTTCTTCTGCATTTAGATGTTCTAATCTAAATACATTGGACTCTCTTAACTCGTCGTCTAAGGCGTAGTTAGAGGAGATTGCTAGAAGGGCTTCTTCTATGAAAGGGGTGATTTGAGGGTTTTCCTCAGTTTTAGAAGACTTGGGACACTCATTGGTGGACTTTGACTCTTCTGGTTTATATGATTTAGGGCACTCATTGGTAGCCTTTGACTCATCTGTTTGGATGTGGTCGTACCACATTTTGAAAGGATAGCCATTTATAATGACTGTTTGAGTTGAGTAATCGATTTGAGCATTAGTTGACTCTAAATAATTTCTTCCTAATAGCAAATCATATTTCTCAGAAAAGTTATGAATATAGAAAGTTTGCTTGCTAGGGCAAAGTTTGCTTGGGTGAAATGAAACGCTTTGGTTCAAAACTATGATGCCATTTATAGTGTGGACTTTTACTTTGGAGGTTTTAATAAGAAAGTTAAAGAAGTTTTGCTTCATGATGTGTAATTTCCTCATTATCACGTCTTTGACCGTGTTATTCATGGCATTTGTGTATAATATCGTGTTGCTAACATAGTTTTCTAACATTAACTTATTGGAAATAATGAACGACATAGTCTCTAGGTCTTCTATGAACTTACGGATACTTCCAGCGAAGGGGGTGTTATAAAGGCGGCGAAGTAATTCCTCACATGGTGTTTGCGTCTTATACTCGCTGATAAGAGCATTCATCAGATTCGGCCAAGTCCTGGCTCCAGATAATTCCGATACTCTCTGAGCATCTCCTGCCAACTGCATTTCGATTGCGCTGAAGCACACAATCCTTCGGATGAAGGCGCTGAGCTCCTGGGTACTGTCACTGAATGAAGGCACTTGTCTTATTTGACTCAAGGCCTGATTCAGGTGATTCAGGTCTCCGACAATAGTTTAACTTGTTCCGTTGACATCGTCATCATTTGATGTTATACTTTTTGTGTTGTGGTGATGAAGTGGTGAAGATTTTTTTTTTTAGATTTTTTGCACTTTTGTTGTAGAGTTTTTGGTTTTTGCACTTTTGTTGTAACGATAGAGTTTTTAGATGAAGTGATAGGGTTTTTGTTTTTTACACTTTTATGGTTCGTTCGCAGTAAGTTGACTCGTATATGTCAACTACCGACTCACGTGGTTCTTTGGCGGATTCTAAGTCTTCGTCGTATTACGATTCGCGTTCACTATAGCGCCGATTCGCGTGGTCTAATCTCTTTAAAGGATAAGTCTTGGTCGTACAAGACTCCTTTGTAACTAGTAACGAGTCGCACGATTTTTTACTTGAGAATCCTACCGGCTGCGCCAATTACGTATTCAGACCGAGGGTTAATTAAAAAAAACACAAAGTTAGTTTTTGTAATATTAATTAACACTTTTTATTCAATTCTATCAAAAAGAACCGAAGCCTTTGGATTATCTCGGGGTTGCGATAATATACCAAGTTAGGCAGCGCTATCGCGGTTGATAGCGTACTCAGTACTGAACTGGCGCCTGGAGGCGCGCTTGAGTTTTTATAGGCAATTTGGGTTAGCCAAAGAGCGAAGATTTAAGATAGTTTGAGTTTGTAAACTCTTATTCTCGTGAAGAGAGAGAGATTCCCGAAAATAGTGGTAACTGGTGAGAGCCAACTCGGATAGTTTGTTTTTATTATTTGGTTCGCCAAGTGGTCGAAGCCAAGTGATCGAAGATCGAATTCGAGTAGCCTAAGGGACAATTGTTATTATCTCCGAATTTTGGGGGACAATTGTTTATGTCGCAGATTTTATGATATTTGTGAGAACGGACTTTTACGGTGAGGGTGACGTATGTGAAGGACGACCGAGGTTAATCGAAGGGCTTTTGTTCTGTGGTACAGTGGTATAGTTTTACATTTTTATGCTTAGAGTAATTGGGGGAGTTGTGTTTACAATTATGTGTGTGGAAGGGGAGTTGACAGCGCATTCCTTGCCTTTTCGGTGGCTAATGTTAAATTTATGCCCCTGTAAATTCATCGCCCACCTCGCTAGGCGCCCTTTTACGTTTGATTGCCTCATCAGCCACGACAAGCTAGAGTGGTCAGTCACTACTTCGAATTCCTGTAATTGGAGGTAACATCGGAATCGTTCAATGCCCAGGATGACGGCCAAACACTCTCTTTCTGTCACGCTGTAATTTCTTTGTGTCGAATTAAGTTTTTCGACATATACGCTACCGGTCTCTCTTCGTTTAGGTCATTCATTTGCACCAGCACCGCGCCCACTCCATAGTCGCTGGCATCGCAATGCAAGTAAAATTTCCGATTAAAATCCCAGCAAAACTTTTTCTTGCCTGAGAGCAAATTTGTAATCGGAGTGGTTAATTCGGCGAAGTTAGCTATAAATCGTCTATACCAACCCGCTAGGCCCAAAAATCCTCTAACTTCTTTTATAGATTTCGGCGCAGGCCAATTGACTATCGATTTAATTTTTCCAGGGTCTGTTGCAATGCCTCCTTTTCCGATAATGAACCCAAGATATTTCACTTCGGTGACACAAAAACTGCTCTTTTCAATATTCAATGTTAAATTAGCTTTTTTAAATTGATCAGCCAGGCGTAGCAGTACTGTAAGATGTGCATCGAAATCTGCCGATACGACACAGAGATCGTCTAAGTATCCAAAGCAACAGTATTTCAATTCGAGAGGAATCACCTCGTCCATGAGACGGCTCATCGTTTGGGGAGCGTTGCACAGCCCGAAAGGCATTACCCGAAATTGGTATAATGGCCACCCGAGTACTGTGAACGCTGTTATCGGTCGAGATGCGTCCGATAATGGCACTTGCCAATAAGCATCTTTCAGATCAATTTTGCTAATCAGATTTGCTTGCGCTAATCGTGCGAATATGTCTTCGATGCTCGGTAAAGGATATGCATCCTTTTTGGTGCAATCATTTACCTTACGAGCATCCACACATAAACGTACTTTCCCTGGCTTCACTACCAGACGCATTGGAGAGCTCCATGCGCTACTGGATTTTTCGATTACTCCTAATTCGATCATACGATCAATCTCCTCAAACATCAGCTTCTCGACAGCTGGAGTGGCGTCTCCAACTTCGATTTTGTGTTCAAGAAGCGATGTTTTCCCTAGACCCTGCTTAGCAAATGACGGAAATAAAGATTTCACGGCTTCTAATTGCTGTTTTTGTCGCGAATCTAGTGGGTAAGCGTTTGTATCTGCTTCTTCCTCTTTAGAATCCTCCAACTCTAACGAGGAGATCAATCCTGTGGCCAAATTGAATTCTCTCCAAAAATCGATGCCTAGAATGAGATTTTTCTCAATTGACGGAATTACAAAAAGTTTTAAAAGAGTCTCTTTGTCCTTATATGTCAGAAGCGCTGAGAGAAAACCTAGCACTTCGTGCGATCTGCCGTCTGCCGTTTTTACTTTCGAGTTTATTTTTTTTGAAATCTGCCCTTTTTTCCCAATCGTTTTGCGCCAAAGTCGACCCCACGCAACTAATATTCGCCCATCGCTTTTTTTATTTATTATTGAGGACACCAGTAATCGTTTAGTTAACCTGACGGCTTTCCAAAATTTCCGCAAGCGCTGCGTAGATCGTTTTGGCGTATTACCCGCATGATTTCCAAATATTCTTTCCCTAACTTTTTTATAATTTGCGAGCCTTGCTTCATAAGGTTGTGTATGAAGGCTTTTTGTATTTTTATTTTGGGTACATTTTTCTATTGACATGTCCGGTAAAAGCATAGCTCTGGTCAGATTTTCTGAGCTAGCCGGTAAATCAGGTAAATTTGTATTTAGTGTTGCTTCGGGGCCGTTCGTGTCTGACTCACGAATGGTCCCTTGGCTTTTTCCGCTCTCTTTGCCATACAGTTGGGGCATTGCGGCTTGTAAGTGTTCTTTGCCCCGCAACCATAGCAGAAAACTTTGCGATTTTCCAAACACATATCCCAACCATGACCCTCTCCGTCACAATTCCAACATCGATAAATTTTTATCGGTGCTTCGATTGCGTCGACATCGCCCAAATTAGGATCTGTGTTTTGCATACCATTTTCATCTTCCAAAGCTGCCACGTTTCTTCGGTTGAACACCGGGTTAGGTACTGGCTTTGGGAACCTCCGAGTTGCGACTTCACCCAGTAAATTTTCGCGCATTTGCACCAGCTTTCGCAAGTGTGCGATCGAACGAATTTGCACATAAAGCAATTCGTATCGAATCTCGGGCAATAAATTCCTTGTCAACATCTCAATGAGCTGCTGCTCTGGAATAGATGTTGACATTCGAGAAGCTAAAAGCATGACATCGTCATAAAATACCTCAAATGTCTCCCCCTGTTTTTGTTTGCGTGCTCTAATCTCTTCTAATATGTCGGTGTCGTTCCGGTAATCTGTATATTGTTCTTTTAAAGCCGCTCCAAACTCCATCTAATTTATTTGAGGATTTTCTTTCCGATACCTCCAATACCACTCTCTAGCTTTCCCTACTAGTGGACTATGCAAATTTTTGCAGACTGAATCTATATCATTGTTCAGACAGTCTTTGGTTAACGTGGCTACTCGATATAGGAATTCTACGGTGACTTCTTTTGCCGTCCCATCAAACTTGAGATTCCAGCTATGGATGAGCTGAGTAATCTTCTCCGATTCTCCCACTTCAAGGATTTTTTTATACCTCGTGTTGTGAGGATGCGTTTTGGGCACCACTCCTGCGTTTTGAGCCTCTAGCGCCATTTGTTGTTGCCTCGCAGCTGCCGAAGTCGATGGTTCTAACCCCAAATTACTATTTATCGTTTGTGATAAATCTGACCTAGGCAGCTCTTTTAAATCTGTTAATTGCAGCGTCTTCTGGCACGTTTGACAGACTTTAAACTGTGTTACCCAGTCAGAAATGCAAGCTTCATGGAAGCTGTGCTGACATGGTGTAATTAACACTCGTTCTGCTGAGCCGTATTCCCATAATGGCTCTACGCAAATTTCGCATTTTATTACTTGACGGTTTGCATTTTCTGCGGCTAAGTTTTCTGTGCTACGTATGGTTGTCATTTTTAGTCTTTTTTGTTGATTCGTTTTTTTCCCGAATTTATTTATATTTCTTTTTTAATTGTTTAAGTTATAATTTTTTTTTTTCATTAACTTGATTTCTTCCAGTTGACTCTAGAGTAACGAAGTTTGTGCGCTTTACCCCGCAGTTGTGATAGTGTTGAAGAACTTAAGAAAGAGAAAGAAATATAGTGAAAAGAAAAACAGTCAAGTCTCAAGAGTCGCTCATATACAAGAGGATAATATTTTGCTATGCCAAGTAGCCTCTACGCATTTTACCCTTTTAATTTTTGACACTTTTCTTCGCATCATGCGTTTTTAAGCTACCTTCGCCCCACGTTGGGTGCCAATTTGTTAAATGCGCCCTCGGAATGGAATTTATATTTCCTAGATGTTTTAGATCTGGATATTTTTCCTTGGCTAGGCCGCCCACCCCTTTGATTCTTTTGCGGCTAGCAAAAACAGCCTGTGGGGGGGTTCTTTTGGAGAACTTCCTAGCCCTTTTATGAGGGAAGACAAACAAAATAGAAATAAAAAGAATGTTTGCCACTATGTCTCGTGTCAGAAAATAGAGATGAGAAAAGAAACGTAAAAGAGCAAAACAAAAAAAGAAGTGATAGAATTTACGAGAGCAGAAAGCAAGAAAAGAACCACTACCCTTCTACGGAGCCCAGTTCGGGGACACTACTGGTGTTGGTGTAGGTCCCGCGTCCTTACCCACCCTACCTATGAGTTCTTTTTTGCATTAATTTGAAGAACTCCCTGACCTAACATTACCCTTTCATCAACCTTCAGAAATCATTATAAAATTAGTTTAGTTTTCCATGTGAAAATTCCATTTATTTCCAAAAAAATATATACATATTATATTCCTAAACGGTTTCATGTTTATGTTTTGAATTATTCATATGATCCTAATACTTTAATAAAGAAAAGAATTAAATTTTTGTATAAACCTATGCGGATATGATATCTCTTATTAATATAAACCAAATATATAAATAAACATTATTTCTAAGATCATTCCCATTTTCCCATCGCGACGCTAACTAAATATCCGATAAATTACACAAAAACCTATAGATCCAGTCGCATCTCAAAAGTGTTTGTATTTTAAAAAAAGAGCAATTATCGCCTTAAATTTTCGTTACTTAAACATTTGCGTGGCGCGAGTGCTATATCTTATCGGGTGTGATTTCTCTTAGTGCCAGTGAATAAAACCAGTTTATACCGACATATATCAGGTAAGTACCTAAAACAATTTAATGAAACATAGAAAAAGGTCTTACTATGCCACGATCAATGCCATACAAACAGCTGTTTGGTGTTTACCCTTTTATTTTTCTTTGGTGTATCAAAGTAAAATTTTTATTGCTTAGTTTTCTTTATTTTTCTTTTTATATATATTTTTTTTGTATTTTTTTTTTAAATGTTAATGTGAAATTTCCTCATAGACGGTGTAGTCGTAAATATAAAATAAATGTGAGTACACTTACCCCCAGTTCTCTGTTGGGCCCAATAGATCGTTGGCTGCTAAATGTTAGTTTAAAGTTTATTTTATACACGTACATACACCAGAGGCAGAAAAGAAAGCAATATTTGAAAAAATAAAAAAAATGGCAACTAAGACAGTTTTCCTTTCCCTAGTATATGACAATAAAGCGCTATTCTACTTTCATTTGCATAGTCTAACGATCACACTGATTTTTTTTCTATCGTAATTTAATTAATAGCCGGCAAGATAAAAATCCTAAACTATCAAATAAATTGCTGCCAAATTGTTGCCAGAACTGCAACTCAAACTGTCGCCAAACTGCTGCAAAATGCCCGCAAGCTGCTGCACACTGCCGAAGCTGCTGCAAAACTGCAGTAAGCTGTTGACAACTTCCCGGTGGTGCGTTTTCTTTTCTTCTTTTTCTTGTTATAAACTGATTTTTCTGTTTGCTTTTTTTTAAATTGATTTCCTTTTTAAACAGATTCTCTTTGCCTGGGCCTTCTGTGTATGATAATTATGTGCCTGGTGTATTATCTCAATAAGTGAGCCTTCACGAGTTAAATTTTTTTTATTTTTATATATGTTGAATTTTTATCCTCATCGCTCTTCCTTTTTTTTCCAGCGTTCGCAAACTATGCCCCGATGTAGAACTCCGCGCCCGACTAGCACTAGGCTGCTAGCGCGCCAACTCTGCTTTGCCCTAGATGCTGTTGCAGGTAAGATGACACTGCGCCTCAGGCTGTATATGAATCCTGAGCAAACAGGTAATTAATATCCAGAAGTGAATAAATATTTTCCTTTTTTTGAACTTCAAGATTTTTTCTTGGTCACTGACACTTTTCCTCTTTTTCTTTTTTTTTTCGTGTTTCCGTTTCTTTTCAGACACAGGCACCCAGTCGTCGCGGAGGAGAATGTATGACTGCGATGATCTAGCAAAATCTAGTAAATCGCCATACTTATTCTCCTCCTTGCCCCCTTCCTTTTCTCTTTCGGACAAGTTCCAACACTAACTAGACAAAATGAAGGATACCATCTTCTGCCTTTTATTAGGAATTCCCTTCTACCAAAATCCTCGTAAGTATGCAAAGTTGCACAAATTATATTACTAATTAATTGAATTTTTCCTTACAGATTCCTGATACCTAGATTTAATTTAGTTTAATATACTTTTAAGAAACTTTAGTTTTAATATTTATTTATAAGTTTAATGTATTAGTTATAAGACTCTGTCCGTGCCACCCTCTATTTCGTTCGTAGGCCTCTATAGGGAAATAGCTAGAATTGTGTAGGTGATAATTTGTCTCTGTTTGTCCGTTCATCACATGTGCTAATAATTACAGTCGACTGACCTTTAGTTCGACTATAAACTAATTAAATAACTAAATAAATAACTGAACGACTATGACAATATAAAAAAAAACAATAATTGATGGCAGAGGAGCCACAATTCTTGACGGCTGTGCCCAGCAAACAGAGGAACTTGCCGACGCTGCAAGAGGCCTTGCAGGAAAATCCAGCCGATGGACCCCGCCCACATACAATAACTGAGTACCGGGCCAGACAGGAGAAGAAGGCACCCAAAAAACACAAAAGAAGTGGACAACGGGTAAAGCTACTACAGCAACGGCGACTGGTCAAGGAGATGACCCAGTTGGCAAAGGACGAGGCATCCCCACAACGCTACAATGAGCGTCTTGAAGAAAAAGCTTCGCAAAGGTGCGAAACAACGCAAACGGGCTGGATAAATGCCAATGCCCCAATTTGCCTAAATCTAAAGTAAGGACAAGGCATCCCGACAACGCTACAAAGAGGGTCTTGAAGAAATAGATAAAAAAAAAGCTTCGCAAATGTGCGAAACGACGCAAACGGGCTGCATAAATGCCAATGCCCCAATTTGCCTTAATTTTAATTTCTAAACTTCAAGCCGAGGCGGGAAACCGCTGCTTGGAAAACACTAATATCTGTTAGGCTTTTTACTAACAATGCGGTTGGACAATTTTTTTTTTTAATTGTAAACAAATATGTGAGCCAACCACATTTATTAATAACTAATATTTCCAAGTCTCTGGTACTGAGTATATGTATATATATATTCAGCTGCAAAAATTTGTTGTGAAATGACAATGAAAATATAACAATTTTTATCTTCATTAAATATAAAAAATGTTACCTTTATTTTTGATTTTCAAGAAGAAAATACTTTTCCTTCTTTCAAGATAAACTCACAAATAGAACATCTAATTTTTTCTTTTAACGATCCGTTTCAGTGAATACATATAAAACCACATAATGGGATGGTTCAGCGATTCTAGCGAGCCAAAAGATAATACTGCCAACGTAGTGAATAATCTCAAAATAATAGATCACAGGGACGACATAAATTCGTTGTGGATCTTATTATTGATCATAACAATAGTGTTAGTTTTACAATTTTTGCTTACAATTTATGTTAAGCACAATAAAATTATTAAGAAGCGTTATATAGGTAGAGCAAACCATTTAGATAATATTTAAAAAAAAACGATGAATAAGAAAATAGTTTCAGAAATTACAATACAAGAATGGAATGGAGTGAAATAGCGAAACGTATAGACGAATTTCGCTACAAGTTTGACAAATCGTATAAATGCATAAATAAAAATGCAGTAATAAAAGCAGAAACGTTGAAAAACCATACAGAGATAGTAGTAGGAGAATACAATAATATAGTTACCTTAGTAAATAGCTATAAAAATAGATTCACACCTGAGCACTGTAACAAATGTTTAAGGGTAATAAAATCCCTAAACACAAGATTAACTAATATCAGAAAAAGAAGAAATATTGTGATTAACGTGCCAGAAAGTCTAAGTCAATTGGTGGAATTCGATCCCGACAAGTTCAAAGAACTAGACGAATCTATTCAATCAAGCGACGCTGAATCCGATAGTGAGATTGAAACACTAGAAGGAAGCGATCGAATTGAATATAAGCCAGAAGCAATAATTCAGAATGAAAAAATATGCTTAGGCATATATGTATGTTTAAAGTGAGTTTAATTCGTATCATATCTCACTTATTTATACTCCGATTTAAATGAAATTTTCACATAACGCCCGAGACAAGGTATTTGTCATGTGAGCTAATATTGTAGTTTTTATATAGTTATTACTGATTTTCAGAGGCGGGAAGGGGCGTGTCCAAATTTAAAAAAAAAACCTTGAGACACTGCAATATATACGTATGTTGTCACAAAATTTGATGACTCTAGCTCTTACAGTTTATGAGATCCAGGTGTTCATACAGACAGACAAACGGACAGACAGACATGGCTCAATCGACTCGGCTACTTATACTGATTCATAATATATATAGTTTATGGGGTCGGAGATGCCTCCTTCTGCCTGTTACGCACATTTCCGTTCTAAAAAATTCTTTAAAATTTACTTTGTATGCATTTTGGTTGTTTACCTTTTTGTCAGTGATGCGTCTTTTGTGTAAATTCCGATGATTATCGATATTTGGTGCGGACTTCAGGGCCGGAGGAATGACCCCTTCATAAGTGCTGCTGAGCTAGCCGGCACAGCCCTATCGAAAAAAGCAGTCCGTAACATAATGGCGCCCATTTTTTCAAAAGGTGCAAAATTCTGTGCCGAAATCTTTGTTAAAATCAATATTCAGCGGTATTTAGACGCCTCACTATAGCTTTGGTGATGTGACTCAGCTTATAACAAACTGCGGCACATTAAATGTTGATATTCTCGTTTGCGCAGAGAGGTGTGGACTGAATACATCAGTAAGTAGAAGTATTTGGATGTTGAGGCATGTTGCCAGGCAGTCCGCGAGTCGTGTCCAATATCCCAATGTGTTGCATGCAACTGTGACCGTTTTTCTGTTTATATTTAACGTAGTAGATCGCTTGCCTTCGCTGGGCGTCCAGTTCCTATAGTTCGGTCAATGTGGTTGAATGAGGAGTAGGTGATCCGTAAAAGCTTAGAGCTATACGCACTGCACCGCCTCACGTGGTAAAGGGACGCATTCCCAGTGAAAACATGGCTGATCGAACACCAGCCGCGTCCTTAACTGGCAACTGTCAACTTGCGTGATAGTTTGATCAGTTGACGAACGGCAGTGTGTTTTGTCTGTTTACACAACAACTGCCATAAGCGCGGAGTCGGATCGAGTCCACCGGCACTAGTCGTTCCATCTCCCTTACATTATTTTGATTATTAAAAAGAAGTCCGTTTTTAAGCACAATATATTAATTTATATATTTAACATCTTTGCACGTACATCTAAACATTTAAAACTCCATTTATTTATATCCCTATTCATTTATATTAATATTTACATAAATATCTTCATATATATACAATTTACACTTAGAAAATTATTTTTAATTTTAATTAATATTATTCAATACATATTCGCAGGAATTAACATGGACCTCTGATGGAGACGGTGCAGTAAATAAAGTAAAAATGTGTTAAAATATTTATTTTGTATTCATTTTGGTTTGTTAACATTTTTCTTAGTGATGAATCTTTTGTGTAAATACCGATGATTATAGATATTTTGTGCGGACTGCAGGGCCGGAGGAAAAACCCTCCTCAAGTGCTGCTAACCGGCACAGTCCTTTCGACAAAAAGCAGTCCGTAACACAAAAGAACAAAAGATCAATGAAATAAAATCAGGGATTTAGTTCGTTAGTTCAGTTTGCCGGTTGCACTAAACTAAATTTCAACTCAATATTATTTGATAAAGAGCTAAGAACAATTAAAATCAAAACTTTTATAAAGCTGTTTTCGTTTCCCATTTTGTGGCTCTTATTCAAATTCCGCAATTGGCACCGTTGGGCTGTTTTTGTTTTATTTTTAGATGATAACTCATGTTAAGTAATATTTATGCTTTGATTTTTTTAAACTCGCGCCATATCACTTTGCTAAAATTTTAAATTTCCATTAAAGTTGTAATGGTGCACGTGATTTATAGATGGTCAAAAATAAACCATCTATCACTAAGCAATGAACACATAGAGACGTCAAACAGCTCTGATGCTGTTTGAGGCTGATTTTTCGGACCTGCTGCTCCAGAGAAGTAGCAGAACAGAAACATTGAGAATTAATGACTTCGGCTGAACGCTCGACCGGGGCAGCTCGCTGTTCGGCTCTCAGTACAAACAGTGCATAGCATCAAAAATGCTTCAGTCGCACAACGACAGCGGAACGATAAGCCTGGGCGTACTTCTTTGCGCTGTGCGTACTTTTCCATGTGTGCGTGTATGCATGCACGGCCTGCGAATGAATGTATGCGTTGCTTGTGAAGTTTGACAACATGCAAATGCTTCGTCCAGCGCGCTGGCAGCCTGAACTCAATTTTATGTTTCGGCGTCAAGAGCCTAGAGACAGGCACAAAGGCCAAAAATGGTTATCCTGCTGCAAACAGTGTCAGAGCTTTTTGATGTCTCTGTGTGTTCATATATATACTTTATTGGGTCTCCCACGCCTCCTTCTGCCTGTTACATACATTTGCACAAAGTTAGTATACCCTTTTTTGACCATTTTTAATGGTTGAAGGGTATAAAGTCACACATATACATATGTATGCACAAACAGAGTTTGGTTGTACTGATACAAATTTACAAAATAACGAGAGCAACAGTCGCGCAAAACGCGACAGTGGGATACCCTTCGACCTATGTTCCCGTGTTTGTTAAATTCATACACATATGCATATGCCCATGCTTTGAAATTAATCCCGACAGATGGAGCTCGCGCTTCGCGATCGCCCGCCTCCCTTGTTAACTGACAGAAGCATTTGATTTTATGCTCATACTTTCTTAAATAACTTCTGTATTTATTGTTCGATCGGATTGTGATTTGGACACTACGTAGATCTTTCATTCAGCTTAGTATATGTTAAAGTCAGAAAGTTGTATCTTTTATACAGCGCTTACAAATTCAAAAATTAAATTATTGATTTGTGGGGGCGGTGGGCGTGGCACCTAATATTTGAAATAAACTTGATCTGCTTCTGCTTCCTACACAGGAGTCTTCCTGCCAAATTTGGTAAGTCTAGTTTTTATAATAGCTGAGATCTGTGCGTTCACACAGACAGACGGACAGACAGACAGACATGGCTCAATCGACTCGGCTTGTGATCCTGAGCAAGAATATATATACTTTATGGGGTCTCCCACGCCTCCTTATGCCTGTTACATACATTTGCACAAAGTTAGTATACCCTTTTTTGACCATTTTCAATGGTCGAAGGATATAAAAATTTACAAAAAATAGGACAGATTATTTTTCAATCATTTATACGTTAATTTAATATTTTTTCGGTGCTCAACTGTCAAAAATTTATAGAAATAGCTCAAACATGAAAACGGGCAAAAAAAAAAAAAAATATACTTTAAATTTTAAGCAAATTTTAAAAGTTTTTATTTACCAATTCTTTGAGAACTTCGTCAACTATATCATTTTGACAAATATTTGAATGTAGACTTCCATAAGAATTTGTGGCAGCGTGCTGAGCAACAAACATTGCCAGTGCACCTTCCTGACAACATAATTCAAATTAATTTTGTTAGTTTGCTCAAAAGGCACCGTATTCTGCACATAATTTTTAGTAGTCATATGCACACTGATCTGATCAGTTTTAGGATTTATACTGCATTTGCAGTATTTGCAATAAGCCTTATCGGGATCTTTCCCATCGCGAGAAATCCACTGTTGCAGATCCGTCTGTTTTAGCCATG
Organism: Zaprionus davidi; assembly: GCA_018903715.1. Taxonomy (NCBI): domain Eukaryota; kingdom Metazoa; phylum Arthropoda; class Insecta; order Diptera; family Drosophilidae; genus Zaprionus; species Zaprionus davidi. Next base: position 23,163 of record JAEIGL010000165.1, on the reverse strand, counting down.
CGTCTCGAAACTTTTCTTTATAAACTTCTTTTGGCATTTTTACATCACAAAATGTTCCCGAAAAGTAACGCGATATATCGATTATACGCCATTTCAACAGGGTTGCATTTTTAATATATGCTCATATCGATTATAAATTTATACCAATTTGGATGATTTTGTAACAATTTAATCAGAGTCAATAAAACATAGAAAAGCGACAAACCAAAAAAAGGACAGTTTTCCGTATAGGCGCTGTTTTCAATTTTTTTCGGATGATGCTGTTGAAATCCGGACAGATCTATCCGGAAAAAGGCTAAATTGGCAACACTGGTACTGAGAGCCGAACATGCAGCTACCCTAGCCGAGGTCTCTACTCTCAATGACTCAAACAGCTTTGACGCTGTTTGAGGTCTACATGTGTTTATTGCTTAGTGGTCCTACCACTAAGCAATGAACATATAGAGACGTCAAACAGCTCTTACGCAGTTTGAGGCTGATTTTTCGGACCTGGTACCCCAGAGAAGAAGACTAACAGAAGCTCTCAGTACAAACAGCGCATAGCATCAAAACTGCATCAGTCGCACAACGACAGCGGAACGTTAAGTGAAGTTTGGCAATAGGCAAATGCTTCGGCCGGCGCGCTGGCAGCCAGCCTGAAGTAAATTTTGTGTTTCGGCGTCGAGAGCCTAGAGACAGGCACAGTGGCCAAAAATGGTTATCTTGCAGCGAAAATTTTAAAACTTTTCAAAAGATGTGTCTTGTTCTATGAGGATAATTTTATTTAGTAATTACATATTTATGTATTTCGTTTTTTTATTTTGATTCATAAATTTTGTCAATATTAGAAAACTCATATACAAAAAAAAAAATATTATCATTATAATTTTTTTGATATTATAACTTTGCTCTACCAAATATAATGTAATTATCAATTTACAATCCCTCTTCTCAAAAATTAAACATAAATACATATGTTCATGTTTGCTGATGCTAAAATTATTGCCGCCAAATAACCATTGTGGCTCACTGTAATTCGGTCTCTTAGCTCTCGATGACGAAAACAAACACACAGTTGATTTACGCTGGCCAGGCCCGTAGCTAAAAGTGCGCAGGGTGTGCGGTGCAAGAAGGGCTGTCAACACTCAGGGGCTCACGGTTACCAAACATAAAAAGTTATTAATGCGGATATATTTGTAAAATTTAATTCCTTTGGTAAACACAAATATGTTTTTTAATTAATGTAATTTAAGTACGTGTCCCGGATAAGTATTGCACAGGGGCCCGTAAAACCCTCACTACGGCCCTGTGCCTCAGTCTCTAGGCTCTCGACGCCGAAACACAAAATTGACTTCAGGCTGCCAGCGCGCCGGCCGAAGCGTTTGCCTATTGCCAAACTTCACTAGCAACGCATACATTCATACAAGCACACATGGAAACGATCGCACAGCGCAAAGAAGTACGCGCATGCTTATCGTTCCGCTGTCGTTGTGCGACTGAAGCAGTTTTAATGCTATGTACTGTTTGTACTGAGAGCTTCTGTTCTTCTTCTTCTCTGGGGTACCAGGTCTCAAAAATCAGCCTCAAACTGCGTCAGACCTGTTTGACGTCTCTATGTGTTCATTATTTAGTGGTCCTACACTGGCCAGTGGCCACTTTAAGAGTTTACCGGCGCTTTAATTTTGAAAAGGAGGAAAATATTTTAATGTTATTTATTTTTGTCTTATTCGTTAAATTTCATAAGGATCCATTAGTCAAATTTAGGCGCTGCGGGAACACCTTCAATCTTGTCGGCTTTCGTCTGTATTCGTGGTCATGAAATATAATTTAATTCGATATTTTGTTTACTAAAATTAAAAAAGTGTGACCAATCATTGATTCCTGATATATACCAAGCACAATATATCCCGGCTTGAAAAATCAATAAATTCTACATGGCATTTTTAATGTGGATTTATAAACTGGATTTGCAATAAGAGACTCTTTTCAGAAAATTATAGCGGTGCAATTGTTAATAGACCTTGTACACTTAATAATTAATAGAAAAAGGTGTGATTTGTGTCTAAGTATTTATTTTGTTTTATTTGTGCGTGCTTTGTTGGCTTTGAAGAACTTAAATTAATCGTGTATACAAATCAGATAAATGACTTTATATCAAATATACATAAAAAAAAATATTGGTGTCATTATATTGCAATATATTACGCACACATACATACACAATAAACATATATACATAATTGAAACAAAACATATGTGAGCAGAAGTTTACATGGAAACTCATGCATGTTTCGTGTATGTGTGTGTTTTCTCAGTTTTGAGTGCAGTGTATCAATGTATCAATGTATTTTAAAACTCTCTAATTGTTAAAGTTTTAAAAAGCCCAAATCGCCCATGCTATAATTGTACATTGCCTTACATCTATAAATATCTAAATACCATTGTTTAGTTCTCGTATGCATGCTGTGTGACTTATTCGTAAACACACTTAATGTTCTTTGTACTGAAGGATACAGTTATAAACAAATTGAGTTAAATAACCTTATATTTAAATATAGTATCTATACTTAAATATTCACGCAATAACAATCATTTATTTGTATGTAATGCTTTTATTTTCTAAAGTGCATTTATATTTAAGTATGTGCATATGTATGCTATAAGTGCTTACATCTGTATATGTACATGCATAACATTTTTAATCTGTTGCGAAGTAACCTTTGACTTAATACATTTATTGTTATTTTGTACATTTGTATCACTACAACCAAAGTCGGTTTGTACATACATATGTACATGTGTATGAATGTGTCAACATGATTATTTTACAACGAACTCATTTTTCGTTCGACTTTTAATTGTATTGTTAAATTAAAACTGCTAAATAATAATCGATATAATTTGAAAAAGGATTATCACGAGTCAAGTCCTTTGTTGGCTTTAATTGTAATACTACATTATTTGGCTTTAACTGTAATAATATTCTATTGTCAATTAAAACTGCTGCAGAATAATCGATATAATTTGTAAAAGGATTATCACGAGTCGAGTGTTCTGTCTTTAGTGCACAGTATTTGTTGGCATTAACTCCAATTTTAAAGATAGGGAGAAATTTTCGTGGCGTATTAATAAAAGTTTGACTAAATTTCGGTGTTGTTTTAGTCCACGTCCGCTTTATATTTACAGACATAAATATAAAAAAACAATAATTTATTGATATTCTTTCGCTCAAGTTGCGGTCCTGCACAAATTAGAAATTGAATAATTAATTAAAGTCCTACAAATACATCAGCAACACATCAGAAAATGGATATAAACGCACATTTACTGCGGACTTTGTATTAAAAACTAATAGAACACAAAATGATTTTTTTTTATACCCTTCGACCACTGAAAATGGTCAAAAAAGGGTATACTAACTTTGTGCAAATGTATGTAACAGGTATAAGGTGGCGTGGGAGACCCCATAAAGTATATATATATATAAAGTATATATATTCTCAGGATCACAAGCCGAGTCGATTGAGCCATGTCTGTCTGTCCGTCTGTCTGTGTGAACGCACAGATCTCAGCTATTATAAAAGCTAGAGTTACCAAATTTAGCAGGAAGACTGCTGTGTACTATAAGCAGATCATGTTTATTTCAAATGCTCGGTGCCACGCCCACCGCCCCCACAAATCAATAATTTAATTTTTGAATTTGTAAGCGCTGTATAAAAGATACAACTTTCTGACTTTAACATATACTAAGCTGAATGAAAGATCTACGTAGTGTCCAAATCACAATCCGATCGAACAATAAATACAGAAGTTATTTAAGAAAGTATGAGCATAAAATCAAATGCTTCTGTCAGTTAACAAGGGAGGCGGGCGATCGCGAAGCGCGAGCGCCATCTGTCGGGATTAATTTCAAAGCATGTGCATATGCATATGTGTATGAATTTAACAAATTCAACTACACGGGAATATAGGTCGAACGGTATCCCACTGTCGCGTTTTGCGCGACTGTAGCTCTCGTTTCCCATAGTGTAGTGGTGTAATAAAGAAAAAATCAAAAGAATTTCAAATTTAAATTGAAGTTCTTAAGTAAGCTGAATATTTGCTTTCTATAAAAGGAATGCAAAAACCAGTAAGAAAAGCAACAGTCGCGAGATACGCGACAGTGGGATACCCTTCCACTTATGTTTCGATGTAGTTTAATTTATTTAATTCATACATAACTTCATATGAACATACTTTCAAATGGCGCTCGGGCTCTCGCGTCCTCCTACCTTGCGTGTTAGCTGACACAAGCACTTACACTTATCCTCATACTTTCTTGAATAACTTATGTGTTTATAGTTCGATCCGATTGAAATTTTGAGAATAAGTAGATATAAATATTAGCTTAATATATGTTAAAGTCGGAGACCGTAAATAACCGTTATGTGTATAAAAAATATCCCTATGAAGGGATCATCCTAAAAAATTTTTCAAGGACTCAAAAAATCTTATAAAAATCCCTTTATATCAATAATATAATAAACATATATTTTGCAACTGTTATTATAAAATAAATAAAAGTCAGTCAAAGACTTTTTCAAAATATATAAGTCTTCTGAAAAAATAAAAGTCTGTTATAAAAGTCTTTTCTATTTTAAGAATACCGTATACCGCAAACCATAGAAGATAGAAGCAAAAAATGGAAATTTTCCACAGTAATTTATTGATTTTAATGCACAATATTTTTTGAAATATATCGGTAGACAGATTGGGTCCTTAGTCCGATAGAACCAAAGATAATTTTATTATTTTAAAAAAAGATTTATTTTTGACAAGACTTTTCTAAAATGTTTTTGATTTAAAAGTGACTTTTTTATTAAAAGTCTTCAGTAAAAGTCTATTAAAGACTTTTAAAATAAAAGTTTTTGATAGCCGTTATTGGAGACTTAAAAAAAAATTATGTAAATAATCATTAAATTAAACTTTTATAATAAAAATCTAAAAATAATCATTACTCAAAGTTTTGTATGATAAAAATCAAAAAATAACACAGGCCCACAAAAAAAGTTGCATGATCTGGGTAAGCGGCATATGCAGTTATATGTATTTTGGGTCGCTAAATCCGAATCCGAGGTCAGAATTTCGCCATCACGTCTGGACTTCGACATAACCTCACAAAAGTGAAAAACCTTAAAATATTCCCCCAAAGATATAGAATCCTGATCTGAGCATGCAATACATGTTTTATAATGTATTTTTTCCTTCTAAGTCCGAATCCGAAGTTAAAATTCACGTAGCACGTCTGAGTTTTGACTTAACCTCAAAAAAATCAAAAAATAATGTGGGTCATGATTGGTTCATGCGAATTCGAATGCAATGTCAAAATCAGCCAATCATGTCTGAATTTCAACCTAACCTAAAAAACTTTTGTGGGCCTGTGTAATCGTTAAAAATGTTTTTATTGAATAAAACTTATAACCGTTACGGTCCCTGGTTAAAGTAAGATAATTATATTTTTTCCAACATTTGAAATAAACTTTATCTGTGCCGAGTATATAGGAACTTTCATTCCAAATTTGGTGTCTCTAGCGTTTATAAAGCTGAGATCTGTGTGTTCGTCTGGTCAGACGGACATCCGAACAGACAGACTGATATAGCTCAAGCGACTCGGCTAGTGATCCTTAGTAAGAATATATATACTATCTATCATGACCCCCATTATTATTTGGGGCTTCAAAATTTTTTCGAGTTTTTTGAGGTTATGTCGTAACTTAGATGTGCTCCGTAACTTTTGATTTTGGATTCGGACTCAAAAGGACAAAATATATCTGAAAACATATATCGCATGCTCAGATCACGATTCTATATCTTTTGGGGGATATTCTAAGGTTTTTGAGTTTTGTGAGGTTATGTCAAAGTCCAGACGTGATAGCGAAATTCTGATTCGGATTCGGATTCAGCAACCCAAAATACATATAACTGCATATGCCGGTTACCTAGATCATGAAACTTTTTATAGCCTTCGACCATTGAAAATGGTCAAAAAAGGGTACACTAACTTTGTGCAAATGTATGTAACAGGCAGAAGGAGGCGTGGGAGACCCCATAAAGTATATATATTCTTGCTGAAGATCACAAGCCGCGGCGGTTGAGCCATGTCTGTCTGTCTGTCCGTCTGTCTGTCTGTCTGTCCGTCTATCTGTCTGTCCGTCTGTCTGTCTGTCTGTCTGTCCGTCTGTCTGTCTGTCCGTCTGTCTGTCTGTCCGTCTGTCTGTGTGAACGCATAGATCTCAGCTATTATAAAAGCTACAGTTACCAAATTTGGTAGGAAGACTCCTGTGTACTATAAACTGATCAAGTTTATTTCAAATGTTAGGTGTCATGCTCACCGCCTCCGTAAATCAAAAATTTAATTTTTGAACTTAATTTGTAAGATCTGTATAAAAGCTACAACTTTCTGACTTCACAATCCGATCGGGCAACAATCACAGAAGTTATTTAAGAAAATATGAGCATAAAACCAAATGATTCTGTCAGCTAACAAAAGAAGCGGGCGAAAGTCCCGTGCTGCACGACTGTTGCTTTTCTTACTGGTTTTTTTTGTGGCATTTGTTATAAAACATGTTTATATTTATGTACTTAATTTTAAATTGTTTTGTTTTTCTTTCTTAATTTAATAAGTGCTTATTGCATAGAATCGAGAAACGTAAATCTAAATCGATGAATTTAATTCTCCTGGTTTAGTTTTTACTATATTGCACTGTAGTATTCTTCGTAGATTGGAAAAAATTTAAAGCGATGCCACTGTTTGGCAAAAAGGACTCCGGCAAAAAAGTCAAATCGAAGGATATGAGGGAATTGAACAAGCAAGTCTCAATTGAAGAAAAGTACAACCTACATGGACTGCTGGGAACGTGAGTATAACCCTTCTAAGAATGTTTGTCTATATATATATAAAATATTTATTATTCTTATTCATAGAGGTGCATTTTCCGAAGTGCGCTTGGCCGAATGTAAGGATGCGCCTGGCGATCATTTTGCCGTCAAAATAATCGATAAGAAGGCATTAAAGGGTAAAGAAGAATCTTTGGAAAATGAAATACGTGTACTGAGAAGGTGAGTTTTTACCTATATTGATTGTATGAATAATTGTCATAAAGAAACGTGTGTATTATGTTAACATTCTTTTGTCCGCTCTTCTGCAAAGTTCATTGAAAATTAGGAAAATTCAATACATTTCTAAAGTGTTTCTATTTGGGCTTCTCATCAATGATGATTACTCAATTGTTAATAAAAGTGCTAAATATTAAAAATGTTATTAACTGTATATTTCAAAAAGTATTTCAAACATCTGACTTAGACCACAATATACCATTTAATGTAGGTAGAAGCTGAGAGACAAATAATTTCCATTAGCACTTTATTTTTTCTATGAAATAATTATAATATGCTGTCGATATTTAGATTTTACATTTATATTTATATTTTTGATGATTTATTTGTTAATTTATGATTTGCATACTTTATTTTATATGGAACTTTTTCTAGAAATAAAAATAAATGCATGCTAGCAACTTATAGTTAGATACCAATATTTATTATCGATAATCGATTAAGCGCTAGTATGAGGCCTTTTAATCTGGTATTAATAAAAATGCAGACAGATGTTTCGATTATGATTTATTTGTTTTATTTTGCAAAGCTTTCTTAGTTTAATTTGCTTTCTTTCTATGTAGGTTCAGTGCAAATCATTTTGATGGGAACAGTTCAATTGGAGCGCGGTGAGTTGTAATCCCAATTCCCTATCATAAACAGAATTATGAATTGAAAATTTAGTAGTCGTAATTAAGTAGTCCAAAATTAGGTACTTATTATTTGTATATATAAACAGAATTCTGAATTGAGAATTTAGTACCGTATGTCCAAAATTAGGTAATTATTATTTGTAAAACAGCCTAGTCTATAACTCTAATGAGAGTGGGGGAAAATGTACAGATGAATCACTGATTTCTTTAATATATATTACTACAATATAAATAGCTATATAGTTTATATGCATGTACGAGCACTCTGATATAATTTCTATTCCAGACTAACTCATCCAAATATAGTACAACTGCTTGAGACGTATGAGGACAAGGCAAAGGTTTATCTTGTCATGGAATTGTATGTTAAATGTTAAATCTATTTAAGTTCTTATAAGTATAGTTTCATTTACACAGAGTTACTGGTGGGGAATTGTTTGATCGTATTGTTGAAAAAGGATCATATACCGAGAAAGATGCATCGCATCTAATCAGACAAATTCTAGAGGCTGTTGATTATATGCACGAACAGGGTGTTGTCCACAGAGATCTCAAGGTAATTATGAGTTGATGATTAACAATGTTGAAGAGAGAGTCATAACTTTTTTATTGGTACTGTAGCCGGAGAATTTGCTATACTACAGTCCAGATGACGATAGTAAAATAATGATAAGCGATTTTGGACTATCGAAAATGGAGGATTCTGGAATTATGGCAACAGCTTGTGGAACTCCTGGATATGTTGCACCAGAAGTGCTGGCACAGAAACCATATGGCAAGGCCGTTGATGTTTGGAGTATAGGAGTTATATCCTATATACTTCTCTGTGGATATCCTCCATTCTATGATGAAAATGATGCCAATCTATTTGCACAGATACTTAGAGGTATGTTCACAAAATTACAGGCGGGTTGTAAGTTTGAAATGAAGATATCACTAGTATCGATACTGTCAGGATAGCAGAAGAGGCACTCAGCAATTACAAAATCAATCAATGTAGGCATAACGTACACACTCTGAGGTGCATATTAGAATACAAGAATATACTGGGTAATGATAGAGTTGTAGGCAGATACACAATCAAGGAATTCTTGAGAAAGTAGGAGCCAAAGATCTGTAAATGAACTGCATCCCATACATCAGGTCATCGGCTATTGAAGCTACAACCTCTTTTGGTAATGAAGAAGGTAATAAAACCTCACTGCTTATACTTACTAGACCTTTGTAGGCTGAAGGTTTCCAATATGGTTTGCATGGTCTGAAAGCTCTGATCCATAAATGAACTAAGCCCATACAGCAGGTCAACAGGTTAGTCAAAAAAGAGCCAAAGATCCGTAAATGAACAGAGCCGTAGACCTGCTGTATGGGGCTCTGTTCATCGTTATCGAAACTTACTATAGATAGCTTACTCATAGACCTGTGTCGGCTAAGGACAGACTGAAGCTAAAGTGGGTATAGTTAGCAATATGGTTTGCAGGGTCTGAATGCCTGTCTTGCATTCGACCGTATGAGATTTCTAATTCTAGGAAAACCCAGGAAAAGAGCGTTAATATCTATAAAAAGAAATTGTTTGGGCTCATCAGGAGTACAATAGATCTAGATCAAATAAAGGAATTCTTGAGAAAGCAGGAGACAACGATCAGTAAATTAACTGCGCTCCATACAGCAGGTCAACAGCTATCGAAGCTACAACCTCTATAGCTACCGAAGAAGGTAATAAGAGCTCACTGCTTATTCTACTACTGGCTTATTTATAGACCTTTGTAGGCTGAAGATCCAGCAATTTGGTTTGCAGGGTCTGTGAGCCTCAAATATAATTGCAGTATGTCCGTGCAATATGTCTTGCATTAGACCTTAGGAAACCCCTTAAAACTGTAGAGAAAACGACAAAATGTTAGTATTTGTAAAAAGAAATGCTTTGGGCTCAGCCATAGTGCAATAGATCTCTTTGATGGTGGTTCATAGACCATTATCAATTAATAATAAAGTTGTAAAGTGCTAGTATCTATAAAAGGGAAAGGCTTTGAGCTCAGTAGGAATGCAATAGATCTGTTAGATGGATCCGTCATCTAACAGATCTATATATATGCCACGCTATAAATATAAATACAATAATATAGATATAATGCTATAATATCTTGATTTCTGATTGATTTCTAAGGTGAATTTGAATTCGATTCACCGTACTGGGATGAGATTAGCGAGTCTGCAAAACATTTCATTCAAAATTTGATGTGCGTCACAGTGGATAAGCGTTTCTCCTGCAAACAAGCACTGGCGCATCCCTGGTAAGTATTGACAGTTATGTATATATACTGTAATATAAAAAATTCAACTTTAACAGGATATCTGGCAATGAGGCAAGCACCAAAAACATTCACGGCACCGTGTCAGAGCAGCTTAAGAAGAACTTCGCCAAATCTCGATGGAAAGTACGTTGAAAACTAAATGGAGTTTTTATTATAATTGAAAGTTAATGAAATAACAATGTATATTTATAGCAAGCGTATTATGCTGCTACAGTTATACGTCAAATGCAAAGAATGGCGCTGAGTAGTAACAATACTACCAGTACAACTGATGAATCATCTTTAATTAAAATATCCCCTGGCACTGGTAATGGAACTAAGGAAATCACGCCTGAACCAACAATAACAACAAAAACAACAATTGTCGAACATTCAACTTCCACCACCACGCACTGAACGACTACTATATATACCCAGAAACTTATCATAGAAAGTAGGAATATAGCAGAAATATCTAGTTACGGTGGCGAACTAGTCCCTTTATAATATGTATGATTAACTTGTTTAGTGAATGATCGTTCATTTTAAAATTAGTTATTTGGTTAATGAGGCAGGACTTGTGGACTTTCTTTAATATTGTTCCAAAAACGTACAAAATGATCATTAATATGTAATATATATGCATGCAATTGCAACAACAGTAAACGAGTCTTTTGTCGACCAGAAGTTTCCAGTAGTTTGCAGAGCACCTTAGGAAACATCTGCTACCCTAAACAAGTTAACAGCGTGGTCTGGAATTAATATTATTATAATATTAATCATGTGTGTTAGCAGTATGTAAAGTAAAGATCTACCCATAGTTAGTCGGTATATTTTATCGATATCTATTCTGAATCAGCATCAACAGACCTGTCGAGGCTAGGCATGCCTGTCGGTCCGTTCTAAGGAAAACTCTTTTAGAGTGTTAAAGCTATCTTGATGAAACTTGCAGTTTTCTATATAATTATATATGCTTACAAAAGTTCATCAAACTTATCGCACAAGGAATAATCAGTTAAAAGTAAAGATTAACTTACAAAAAATGTCATACATATGTCCAGCAATTAGAGTTACAGTCTGTCATGTAACTCTACACAAAAATATGTACATATGTATTACATTATTTTTATTTTTATTATTACATTAACATGTGCATTTGAGTAAAGAGTTACTTGATTATCTTTATTTAAGCTGTTAACGAAAGCACAAATATTATATTATTATACAATAAATATCAAGTATAGGGATAATCGGAGGAGATTGAAGCCAAAACCTGCAAGGGTATAGACCCTGCGACACGCCGAAGGTAGCCATTCTTACTGTTTAAATATAATATGCTATGGGTAATGTATGTAATTGGAGGCGTAGTCCTCCTAAGAGCTGTATGTATGTATATATTTACACATACTCTTCAATTAGCATTGTTAGACAAATTGATTTAAGTGTGACCGTCTGTTTGGCACGAAGATTAGGTTGTTTAATGGAGAGTTTTTAGTAATCCAACTTCATCACAATATACCTATATATGTAGTTCATGTTTCCGACCAGATAATAAACATATATTTAGTAAAAGGTACTCGAAAGGTACAACAAGCAAAAATTAGTTTACGTTTTTTATTGTGTCAATTCTTGTTTGTGTATGTGTGTGATGTTTGATGAAGCAATAAGACGGATAGGTGTGAATTATTTGTAGGTTAGTTATCAGTGTTGCAAAGAATTTCGTCTAGGGTTTGGGCACTAAGCAAAATGCTTGGGCCAGTGCACTGGTAGCCTGAAGTCAATTTTGTAATTCGGAGTCGAGAGGCACAGGGCCGTAGCAAGGGTGTTACGGGCCCTTGTTTAAAACTTCTCGGGGGTCGTTAAAGTAATAACTTTATTTATTGAATATAACTGTGTTTACTTAAGAATTGAATTTTCCAGATATATCCCTATCTAAGGTAGCCGGACTCCCTGTCATTTCACGTCTTTTAGTTCTGATTATTAGTTCTCTGGCCTCTCTTGTTAGTACAATGCTGTCTCAGGCTCAGATGGCGTAGAAGCAGAAGCAGATCTATGAATATTTTGCGTTAGAATGTCTACTGCGTTCTCGATGTCTTCCTTAGCGCTCAGAACCGTATTTAATTGAAAAGAGTTTTCAAGATGTTGTCTGGTCTGGTCATGGCCTAACATAGGCACCTCCTGTTTGTAGAGTAGCAACAAGGGCTACGTAATCGGAGTCTACATCCCAGTTATCTCAAATACTTGTTCTGTCTAAGTTTATCCCATGATACACAGCAAAATCAAGTCAAGTAGGTCTGTGACTGGGCACATGTGGGTATCTATTGTAGTTGGTGAACCTGTTGCAAGGATATAAGCACCTCTGGCTGAAATGGCTTCTGCTAGTTCTCGACCCCTGGGTGAATTATACGTATCACCCCATAGCCAATGTCGGGCGTTCCAGTCCCCACCAACTAAATACCTTTGGCCACAAGAAGACAAGTATGTCACTGAAGTGCCTTTCTTCAATTCTATTTGTTAGTGGACAGTATATCGTGCTAACTGAAGACATCTGAATAGTTCCCGTTTCAATAACTCTTTGCGGGAAATGATAAAGAGAGCTCCTCACCAGTACTGCTGCTCCTCCCATTCCGTGATTATGGCTTGAAGGTTTGTATGCGGGATAAAACTTAACTTAACTGTGTTACCTCTGTTGAGTCTGATCTCTTTTAGTAGAAGAATGTCAATGCAGTTGTTGTGTGCGAAGAGCTCAACTTCCCTGGCTTTACCTGAAATACAATTTACATTTCAAATAAGAATCTTCAGATGGTTCATTGCGATGGTAAAGCGTTATGGAGTTGGAGAGCCGATGTACCCCCAGTCCGTTGCTTGAGCATATTGGCCAATTCAAAAACAATTTTTTCCAGACGTTCGAATCGTTGACTATTCAGCTTGTTTTGTTGTTGTTGCTCCTGTTGCTGCTGCTGTAGTCACGATAGGAATTGCTGGTGTTGTTGCTCTTAAAGTTGTTGCTGACAATTCATAAATTGTACCTGCTGCTGTGCCAATATAGACTGAACGTCAAGCGGGTGTTGCTGTTTACTATTATTTCCCTTTAATTCGGCTTGTACGTTATGTAGACGAGGCTGGGCTGTTGTATTGCCATTTCTTGCAATAGCTGCGTAGGACAAGCTCCCAGTATGGGCTTCGGGAGTGCTAGCTATTGAATGCTGCTTAGTTGCATGCTGCTGTTTTTGCTGTGGTTATTGCTGGTTTGTTCTACTTTTATCTAACCTGGCTTGCTTAGATTATTGATTCTTTTTAGTGCCCATTGATCGTCGTACTCCTGGTACCACTGGCAACCTGTGTAACCTGCCGTGCGATTTCCTCCACAGTGTTAAGTGAGTTAAGTGATTTTCACCACAACGAGCACAATTGGGATGACGACGACAGTATTTAGCTGTGTAGACGAATTCCTGACAACGTATGAATTGAGCAATTTCCGATGATTTACGAATTCTTTCTATCCGCACTTTCTGTCGGCATAGTGTGTTAATATCGTATATGTCATTAACTAATATGTCATTAATTTTTGCACATGGCTTTATATTAATGAAGAATGTATTAAGTTTTTCTTCTCTACTACTCTTGGATCTTTGGTTATGTACTTGTAGAACATCAAAGCCATACACGTATATTTAAAAGTTGGCGATAATTTCGTTGGTTACGGTGCTATGGTGGAGGCCCTTAACTACTATACTGGTTCTTATAGAATTCAATTCCCGAACTATCCAAAAGATTAACAATGGCTCTATAAGTATCAGCGTCTTTGGGAAATATTCTCACTGTTTCCCCCTGATTGACTTTAAGTGTTAAATTATTTAGGCTAGTGACCTCCGTAATGAGCTCAAAGAGATCATTAAGGTTGGTAAGGCTCAGAACTATTTGCGGTGGTTTTGATTGTTTATAAGAATTCTGTTGTTGTTGGCTGTTGGATGTCTCATTTGGTATACAGTCATCATTGGGAATATTCGGAACGACCGATGCACAGAAGGTAGCAGCGGCGTCATTACAAACTTGTGGAATTTCTATACCATCACTGGTTACGTTCATTTTCATGTCTATCGTTGCAAACCTATTTGAGTTTTCCTTACTAATTGTTTCTGAATATGGGTCCAGCTTCGCGTCTCTGACAGCTCTTTTAGAGCTAAGAATGGGTGATAAATTTGTCTTCCTCTTGCTCTCTTTTGCCAGGAGTTTTTGCGCATCAGACAATCTGGTAGCAGTTCTTTCGCTAGAATTCGGTCTATTACTAAGTTTTGATGTTCTTATCTATTTTACAATTATTAATACGGTCTATTTTTTGTTAAGGGCGTTGCTTATATGCGGCTGCGCGCGGAGTAAAGGGTAAAGCTTTGCCCTAACGGGCAAGCAATGCAGTCTTGTCTAACAATACAGTTATATTTTGGTGTTGTAGTCGAACTGACGACACTCCGCGAGACAGCGTGCTATTTTTAGCACACGTAGAGTGCACTGCAGATCAACAAATCATAGATCAACCGAATTTCGTTTATTCGCAATTTCTTTTTGCGTTTATCCAAAAATTGTAAAAGAAAATAAAAATATAAAAGTAAATTTGATAGGGGCATATAAAACTTTTTGACGCACGAATCGTCAAAAAATGAGTGGTTTTATTTCAATCTTAAAAAATAAAATAAGAAAGTGTTGTTATAATAAGACAGAATTAAATATATACGAAATTAAATACAATTACTAATTTCTATCAAGTGATTATAATTTGATCTTTAGAATTTTCGAACAGGAGAGGGTGTTATTTAAAGAGTTGTGTGTGTATAGCTGTTTTGCAAACAATAAATGCAAGTTCTCAAATTAGCAACAACAAATGCTAAAGGTTAAATATGTGCCCTCATTACCGATGTATCTGTTTGTCTGTTAAACAACTATTTGATTGGAATTCCTTTTTGATACCTCATCGTAAATATGCAGCAAATAATCATTAAGAAGCCGAAAAGTATGCAACATGTGTTGCTTGACTGCTTGAGATTTTGCAAAGATTTTCGTTGCGAAGTTAATTTACACCAGGCGAACAGCAACAAAAAGCAGGGAAAAAATAATTAAGTGTAGATAAATCAAAGAAAGCGTAAGTTTAATCCCGATTTCCCATACAAATTTTCAGTTAAAATGACCAGTGTGACCAGGTTTTCAACAGAAAAAACATCATCATTTTGCTGCATGACTAGGGTTTCACTGTGTTTACTTATAGTTTGTATTTGAAAGACCCGGAAACCGTACTCGTGCCTATTAAGTGATCAAAATATTTAATATAAATAAGTAATAAGAATAAATTGTAAGAAGTATACCCTTTCATAGGTTTTGAGTTGTAAAACCATTCGATATTTTCTACAATTTTTATTATTATTGAAAATATTTGTTTTTGATAATTTGATGTGGACATGTTAAATATTTGCCTTCATTGTTACAATGAAAACTCATGTTAAGTAATATTTCTGCAAATCATTAATTTTTTAATTAGCCTTTATTACTATAAAACAAATATATTCATTGCATTAGCATTTGTATACTCTCGGTTTACTTTGCTAGAATTTTCAATTTCTGTAAATATTTGCCTTCATTGTTACAATGAAAACTCATGTTAAGTAATATTTCTGCAAATCATTAATTTTGTATTTACCCTTTATTACTAGAAAACAAAAATATACTCATTGCATTAACATTTGTATACTCTCGTTTCACTTTGCTAGAATTTTAAATTTCCGTGATGGCGCGATATTATCGATGGTTAACGAGTAAGGAAAGCAATAGTCGCGCGGCACGCGACAGTGGGATACCCTTGGACCTATGTTTCTATGTATGTAGGCAGATACAGATGCACATGCTTTGAAATTATTACCGACAGATGGCGCTCGAGCTTCGCGCTCGTCCGACTCCCTTGTAAACTGACATAAGCACTTGGTTTTATGTTTCTTGTTCGATTGGATTGTTATTTAGAGAACACGTAGATTATTCATTCAGCTTAGTATATGTTAATGTCCGAAATTTGTATCTTTTATACAGCGTTTACAAATTGAATTCAAAAATTAAATTTGATTTGCGGGGGCGGTGGGCGGTGGGCGTGGCACCTAACATTTGAAATAAACTTGATCAGCTTATTGTACACAAGAATCTTAGAATACAAGAACATACTGGGTAATGATAGAGTTGTAGGCAGATACACAATCAAGGAATTCTTGAGAAAGTAGGAGCCAAATCCCATACATCAGATCATCAGCTATCGAAGCTACAACCTCTTTTGGTAATGAACAAGGTAATAAAACCTTACTGCTTATACTTACTAGACCTTTGTAGGCTGAAGGTTTCCAATATGGTTTGCATGGTCTGAAAGCTCTGATCCGTAAATGAACTAAGCCCATACAGCAGGTCAACAGGTTAGTCAAAAAGGAGCCAAAGATCCATAAATGAACAGAGCCGTAGACCTGCTGTATGGGGCTCTGTTCATCGTTATCGAAACTTACTATAGATAGCTTACTCATAGACTTGTGTCGGCTAAGGACAGACTGAAGCTAAAGTGGGTAAAGTTAGCAATATGGTTTGCAGGGTCTGAATGCCTGTCTTGCATTCGACCGTATGAGATTTCTAATTCTAGGAAAACCTAGGAAAAGAGCGTTAATATTTATAAAAAGAAATTGTTTGGGCTCATCAGGAGTACAATAGATCTAGATCAAATAAAGGAATTCTTGAGAAAGCAGGAGACAAAGATCAGTAAATTAACTGCCCCCCATACAGCAGGTCAACAACTATCGAAGCTACAACCTCTATAGCTACCGAAGAAGGTAATAAGAGCTCACTGCTTATTCTACTACTGGCTTATTTATCGACCTTTGTAGGCTGAAGACCCAGCAATTTGGTTTGCAGGGTCTGTGAGCCTGAAATATAATTGCAGTATGTCCGTGTAATATGTCTTGCATTGGACCGTAGTAAACCCCTTAAAACTGTAGAGATAACGACAAAATGTTAGTATTTCTAATAAGAAATGCTTTGGGTTCAGCCATAGTGCAATAGATCTCTTTGATGGTGGTTCATAGACCATTATCAATTAATAATAAAGTTGTAAAGTGCTACGAGTAGTATCTATAAAAGGGAAAGGCTTTGAGCTCAGTAGGAATGCAATAGATCTGTTAGATGGATCCGTCATCTAACAGATCTATATATATGCCACGCTTATTCGAATATAAAAATAAATACAATAATATAGATATAATGCTATAATATCTTGATTTCTGATTGATTTCTAAGGTGAATTTGAATTCGATTCACCGTACTGGGATGAGATTAGCGAGTCTGCAAAGCATTTCATTCAAAATTTGATGTGCGTCACAGTGGATAAGCGTTTCTCCTGCAAACAAGCACTGGCGCATCCCTGGTAAGTATTGACAGTTATGTATATATACTGTAATATAAAAAAATTCAACTTTAACAGGATATCTGGCAATGAGGCAAGCACCAAAAACATTCACGGCACCGTGTCAGAGCAGCTTAAGAAGAACTTCGCCAAATCTCGATGGAAAGTACGTTGAAAACTAAATGGAGTTTTTATTATAATTGAAAGTTAATGAAATAACAATGTATATTTATAGCAAGCGTATTATGCTGCTACAGTTATACGTCAAATGCAAAGAATGGCGCTGAGTAGTAACAATACTACCAGTAAAACTGATGAATCATCTTTAATTAAAATATCCCTGGCACTGGTAATGGAACTAAGGAAATCACGCTTGAACCAACAATAATAACAAAAACAACAATTGTCGAACATTCAACTTCCACCACCACGCACTGAACGACTACTATATATACCCAGAAACTTATCATAGAAAGCAGGAATATCGCAGAAATATCTAGTTACGGTGGCGAACTAGTCCCTTTATAATATGTATGATTAACGTGTTTAGTGAACGCTCGTTCATTTTAAAATTAGTTATATGGTTAATGAGGCAGGACTTGTGGACTTTCTTTAATATTATTCCAAAAACGTACAAAATGATCATTAATATGTAATATATAATATAATATATGCATGCAATTGCAACAAGAGTAATCGAGTCTTTTGTCGGCCAGAAGTTTCTAGTAGTTTGCAAAGCACCTTAGGAAACATCTGCTACCCTATACAAGTTAACAGCGTGGTCTGGAATTAATATTATTATAATATTAATCATGTGTGTTAGCAGTATGTAAAGTAAACCTCTACCCATAGTTAGTCGGTATATTTTATCGATATCTATTCTGAATCAGCATCAACAGAGCTTTCGAGGCTAGGCTTGCCTGTCGGTCCGTTCTAAGGAAATCTCTTTAGTGTTAAAGCTATCTTGATGAAACTTGCAGTTTTCTATATAATTATATATGCTTACAAAAGATTATCAAACTTATCCCACAAGGAATAATCAGTTAAAAGTAAAGATTAACTTACAAAAAATGTCATACATATGTCCAGCAATTAGAGTTACAGTCTGTCAAGTAACTCTACACATACATATGTACATATGTATTACATTATTTTTATACCCATCGACCATTGAAAATAATCAAAAAAGGGTATACTAACTTTGTGCAAATGTATGTAACAGCCAGAAGGAGGCGTGGCAGACCCCATAAAGTATATATATGGTATTCTTGCTCAGGATCACTAGCCGAGTCGATTGAGCCATGACTGTCTGTCTGTCCGTCTGTCTGTCTGTCTGTGTGAACGCACAGATCTCAGCTATTATAAAAGCTAGAGTTACCAAATTTGGCAGAAAGACTCCTGTGTATTATAAGTAGATCAAGTTTATTTCAAATGTTCGGTGCCAGGCCCACCGCCCCCACAAATCAATAATTTAATTTTTGAACTCAATTTGTAAGCGCTGTATAAAAGATACAACTTTCTGACTTTAACATATACTAAGCTGAATGAAATATCTACGTAATGTCACAATTCACAATCCCCTCCAAAAATAAAAAAAAAATTTTTTTAAAAAAAAATAATATTAAAACATATTTCTTTTTTTTCCTAAAAGGGGGGGGGGGGGGCGGGGGACCACCTTTTTTGTTTTTTTTTTTTTTTTTTTTTTTTTTTTTTTTTTTTTTTTTTTTTAATAAATTTTATTTTACGGGGAGGTTGGGGGGGGGTTTTCCCCTTTCGGGTGTTTGGCGCGTGTTTTTCTCGTTATTTTTATTATTACATTAACATGTGCATTTGAGTAAAGAGTTACTTGATTATCTGTATTTAAGCTGTTAACGAAAGCACAAACAATGTTATAACATATTATATTATTATACAATAAATATCAAGTATAGGGATAATCGGAGGAGATTGAAGCCAAAACCTGCAAGGGTATAGACCCTGCGACACGCCGAAGGTAGCCATTCTTACTGTTTAAATATAATATGCTATGGGTATTGTATGTAATTGGAGGCGTAGTCCTCCCAAGAGCTGTATGTATGTATATATTTACACATACTCTTCAATTCATCGTCAGACAAATTGATTTAAGTGTGACCGTCTGGTTGGCACGAAGATTAGGTTGTTTAATGGAGAGTTTTTAGTAATTCAAATTCATCACAATATACCTATATATGTAGTTCATGTTTCCGACCAGATAATAAACATATATTTAGTAAAAGGTACTCGAAAGGTACTGCAAGCAAAAATTAGTTAACGTTTTTTATTGTGTCAATTCTTGTTTGTGTATGTGTGTGATGTTTGAGGAAGCAATAAGACGGATAGGTGTGAATTATTTGTAGGTTAGTTATCAGTGTTGCAAAGAATTTCGTCTAGGGTTTGGGCACTAAGCAAAATACTTGGGCAAGCGCACTGGTAGCCTGAAGTCAATTTTGTATTTCGGAGTCGAGAACCAAGACACTGAGGCACAGGGCCGTAGCAAGGGTGATACGGGCCCTTGTTTAAAACTTCTCGGGGGTCCTTAAAGTAATAACTGTGTTTACTTAAGGAATTGAATTTTCCAAATATATTCCTATTAAAACCCTATCTATGTTTGGTAGCCGGACTCCCTGTCAGTTCACGTCTATTAGTTCTGATTAGTTCTCTGGCCTCTCTTGTTAGTACAAGATGGCTCAGATGGCGTAGAAGCAGATCTATGAATATTTTGCGTTAGAATGTCTACTGCGTTCTCAATGTCTTCCTTAGCGCTCAGAACCGTATTTAATTGAAAAGAATTTTCAAGATGTTGTCTGAAAACAAAAAGATCAGTTCAGCTGTTTATTAACCGATAGCATGGCCTAACATGGGCACCTCCTGTTTGTAGAGTAGCAACAAGGGCTACGTAATCGGAGTCTACATCCCAGTTATCTCAAATACTTGTTCTGTCTAAGTTTATCCCATGATACACAGCAAAATCAAGTCAAGTAGGTCTGTGACTGGGCACATGTGTGTATCTATTGTAGTTGGTGAACCTGTTGCAAGGATATAAGCACCTCTGGCTGAAATGGCTTCTGCTAGTTCTCGACCCCTGGGTGAATTATACGTATCACCCCATAGCCAATGTCGGGCGTTCCAGTCCCCACCAACTAAATACCTTTGGCCACAAGAAGACAAGTATGTCACTGAAGTGCCTTTCTTCAATTCTATTTGTTAGTGGACAGTATATCGCGCTAACTGAAGACATCTGAATAGTTCCCGTTTTAATAACTCTTTGCGGGAAATGACAAAGAGAGCTCCTCACCAGTACTGCTGCTCCTCCCATTCCGTGATTATGTCTTGAAGGTTTGTATGCGGGATAAAACTTAACTTAACTGTGTTCCCTCAGTTGAGTCTGATCTCTTTTAGTAGAAGAATGTCAATGCAGTTGTTGTGTGCGAAGAGCTCAACATCCCTGGCTTTACCTGAAATACAATTTACATTTCAAATAAGAATCTTCAGATGGTTCATTGCGATGGTAAAGCGTTACTATGGAGTTGGAGAGCCGATGTACCCCCAGTCCGTTGCTTGAGCATATTGGCCATTTCAAAAACAATTTTTTCCAGCCGTTCGAATCGTTGACTATTTAGCTTGTTTTGTTGTTGTTGCTCCTGTTGCTGCTGCTGTAGCCACGATAGGAATTGCTGGTGTTGTTGCTCTTAAAGTTGTTGCTGACAATTCATAAATTGTATCTGCTGCTGTGCCAATAAACACTGGACGTCAAGCGGGTGTTGCTGTTTACTATTATTTCCCTTTAATTCAGCTTGTACGTTATGTAGACGAGGCTGGGCTGTTGTATTGCCATTTCTTGCAATAGCTGCGTAGGACAAGCTCCCAGTATGGGCTTCGGGAGTGCTAGCTATTGAATGCTGCTTAGTTGCATGCTGCTGTTTTTTCTGTGGTTATTGCTGGTTTGTTGCACTTTTATCTAACCTGGCTTGCTTAGGTTGTTGATTCTTTTTAGTGCCCATTGATCGTCGTACTCCTGGTACCACTGGCAACCTGTGTAACCTGCCGTGCGATTTCCTCCACAGTGTTAAGTGAGTTAAGTGATTTTCACCACAACGAGCACAATTGGGATGACGACGACAGTATTTAGCTGTGTAGACGAATTCCTGACAACGTATGAATTGAGCAATTTCCGATGATTTACGAATAGTGTGTTAATATCGTATATGTCATTAACTAATATATCATTAATTTTTGCACATGGCTTTATATTAATGAAGAATGTATTAAGTTTTTCTTCTCTACTACTCTTGGATCTTTGGTTATGTACTTGTAGAACATGAAAGCCATACACGTATATTTAAAAGTTGGCGATAATTTCGATGGTTACGGTGCTATGGTGAAGGCCCTTAACTACTATACTGGTTCTTATAGAATTCAATTCCCGAACTATCCAAAAGATTAACAATGGCTCTATAAGTATCTGCGTCTTTGGGAAATATTCTCACTGTTTCCCCCTGATTGACTTTAAGTGTTAAATTATTTAGGCTAGTGACCTCCGTAATGAGCTCAAAGAGATCATTAAGGTTGGTAAGGCTCAGAACTATTTGCGGTGGTTTTGATTGTTTATAAGAATTCTGTTGTTGTTGGCTGTTGGATGTCTCATTTGGTATACAGTCATCATTGGGAATATTCGGAACGACCGATGCACAGAAGGTAGCAGCGGCGTCATTACAAACTTGTGGAATTTCTATACCATCACTGGTTACGTTCATTTTCATGTCTATCGTTGCAAACCTATTTGAGTTTTCCTTACTAATTGTTTCTGAATATGGGTCTCTGACAGCTCTTTTAGAGCTAAGAATGGGTGATAAATTTGTCTTCCTCTTGCTCTCTTTTGCCAGGAGTTTTTGCGCATCAGACAATCTGGTAGCAGTTCTTTCGCTAGAATTCGGTCTATTACTAAGTTTTGATGTTCTTATATATTTTACAGTTATTAATACGGGTTATTTTTTGCTAACGGCGTTGCTTATATGCGGCTGCGCGCGGAGTAAAGGGTAAAGCTTTGCCCTAACGGGCAAGCAATGCAGTCTTGTCTAACAATACAGTTATATTTTGGTGTTGTAGTCGAACTGACGACACTCCGCGAGACAGCGTGCTATTTTTAGCACACGTAGAGTGCACAGCAGATCAAATCATAGATCAACCGAATTTCGTTTATTCGCAATTTCTTTTTGCGTTTATCCAAAATTTGTAAAAGAAAATAAAAATATAAAAGTAAATTTGATAGGGGCATATAAATCTTTTTGACGCACGAATCGACAAAAAACGAGTGGTTTTATTTCAATCTTAAAAAATAAAATAAGAAAGTGTTGTTATAATAAGACAGAATTAAATATATACGAAATTAAATACAATTACTAATTTCTATCAAGTGATTATAATTTGATCTTTAGAATTTTCGAACAGGAGAGGGTGTTATTTAAAGAATTTTGTGTCTATAGCTGTTTTGCAAACAATAAATGCAAGTTCGCAAATTAGCAACAACAAATGCTAAAGGTTAAATATGTGCCCTCATTACCGATGTATCTGTTTGTCTGTTAAACAACTATTTTGTTGTTGTTTGACTGCTTGAGATTTTACAAAGATTTTCGTTGCGAAGTCAATTTACACCAGGCGAACAGCAACAAAA
>JAEIGL010000175.1:0-27500 GCA_018903715.1 Zaprionus davidi | reverse complement strand
CATGACCTTGTTGGCCGACAGACCCACCTTGGCCTTCTATGGTGCACGTTCACCCGGAGAAACCCACTGTCTTGATTGTTCTTTGGTCTCTGGTGTGGTGTGGTGGATCCATGTTTCGTCTACGGTAACGAAACGGCGCAAAAATTCGTTTGGATTGCGGTTGAACATCGCCAAACACTCCTTTGAAATGGTCACACGGTTGCGCTTATGGTCGTGTGTGAGCAATCGCGGCACCCATCGCGCGGAAAGCTTTTTCATGTCCAAATATTCATGTAAAATGTGATGTACCCGTTCAGTTGAGATGCCTACAGCCTCAGCTACCTCACGCACTTTCATTCTCCGATCATCCAATATCATTCCATGGATTTTGTCGACGATTTCTGGCATGACGACCTCTTTTGGGCGACCTGAACGTTCGGCATCACTTGTACTGGTACGACCACAACGGAACTCAGTAAACCATTTCTTAACCATTGAAATTGATGGTGCAGAGTCCCCATAATATTTATCAAGTCTTTCCTTGGTTTCGGTGATGGATTTTTTACGCAAAAAATAATGCTTAATTAGCACACGAAATTCACTTTTTTCCATTTTCGTTAAAATTCACGAGATCGTCTGCTTTCAATGCCTATAAAACGCAAACCAAAAAAACGCAGCTTTCTCAAAATTTTACAGTCAGCTGTTAATCGATAACTGCTGACAGGAGCAGTGTTGTATTTAGAGCAGGTGCGCGGCAAATACAAAAAGTCACGGACTTATCAAACGACCCTCGTAGTAAGAATGTCACAAATACAAAATTTATGATAGGTATTTATCAAAAAATGTTCCGATTCAAATGAGTTTTGATGACGAAGTAGAGTTTCAGGAGACCAAGAATTGTTTTATATGTGCAGCACCCCTGCTAGAAGATAGAGTTAGAGATCATTGCCATTTTACAGGTAAATTCAGGGGTGCTGCACACAATTCCTGTAACTTGAAATACAAAGTACCTAATTTTATACCAGTATTTTTCCATAATTTCACTAGGTATGATTGTCACTTGTTTATTAACGAGTTGGCAAATATACCTGGACAACTTAACGTAGTGCCCCTTAATAAGGAACAGTATATTTCTGTTTCAAAATTTCTTACAATCTCCGATGGAATGAATTTAGAGATTCGTTTTCTAGATTCTTTCCGTTTCATGTCATCTTCGTTAGATAAATTAGCGTCTAACCTAGATGATTCACAAATGTCCACTACCAGACAAATGTTGACAGAAATTGCGAGGGTGTATTTAGGAATAATTTTAAGAAATATAATATATTAGAAGATTTATAAGACGCGCTTAGGAGGGCCATGGAAATGGAAACCAACGTTGAGGATAGGACAGCTGAAGCAGGTCAGGAAGTTGATGAGTTTAGAGTGTTAAGTTTACCAGAAATAAGTTCTAAACTAAATGTTTTAAATGTGACTGGCAATGGTGATCAAAATCTTGATTCAGAAGAAACTATTTGCGTAGTTAAACTTCCGCCACTAATATCGGCTGAAAGTTTGTCCAGAATTGTTCAGTCGCTTAATATTAAGCAGAAAACCTATTTTACCCATGTTTTGAATAATTCCCAGCAAAACCAGGTATTTTATGAGTTTGTGGGTGGCGGAGCCGGTGTCGGCAATAGTCGGCTTATTTCAATCATTTTTCAGTCCCTGTCCCAGTTGTATAACCGTAGGCCTGGATGTGATGCATCAACTGCCAAAATTCTTTTGTGTACTCCCACAGGGAAGTCAGCTTTCGGAATAGGGGGTTCTACCCTTCATTCCAAGTTTTCCCTTCCAATAAACCAATCTGGCAACGCATTTAAAAACTTGGGACCTGACTTATTAAATAGCCTCCGTTCATGATTTATAGATCTTAAACTTTTGATTATTGATGAAATATCAATGGTCGGAGCAAAAATTTTTTCACATTTAGATAGCCGTCTTAAACAGATATTAGATAACAGAGACGCACCATTCGGAAGGATCTCTATTATTGTTTTCGGCGATCTTGGACAGCTTAGACCTATTGGAGATCGTTGGATTTTCAAATCCACTTCTGATTTGCATGATCCGTATAGTGCTATATACGTATCTTCCTTATGGGATTCTTTTGAGTTCTTTGAACTTACTGAGATTATGCGGCAACGAGATGGTTAGGCCTTTTCAATAGCTTTAAATAATATGGCATCTGGACACATATCGTCTGACGACATTTCCTTACTTCGTTCCAGAGTTTCTCCAGCCAGCGAATTTCCAAATGATGCAATTTATTTGTTTTATAGAAATGAGGACACCGACATTTTTAATACGGCAAAATTAAACTCAATATCAACTGTCCAATATATTTCAACAGCTCTTGATTGAGCTTCACATCTTAGCACTGAAGTGAAAAATAGACACCTGGAGGCAGTCAAAAGTTTCAAGACCTCCAAAACTCAAGGTCTATCAACTTCTTTAATTTTAAAATCCACTGCCAATTACATGGTTACGGTAAATATTGACACGTCTGATGGTTTAGTTAATGGAGCTTTAGGCATTCTTATGGATTTAGGTTTTAATACATCCAATTCTCCTCAAACTCTTTGGATACAATTTTTAGATGTTAGTATAGGAATAAATGCACGGGCCAAGTGCCCGCCTCCCTCAGAGTGTTCTTGGATGCCAATTTTCAAAACGATAAAATTCCGTTCCATTCCAATGAGCAAGTTTCAATTGATCGTAACCAATTCCCAGTTGTATCTGCAGAAGGTATAAAAATCCACAAAAGTCAATGAGCAACTTACAGCAAAGTAGTGGTCCACACAACTTCTCGTATGAGTCGTGTGGCTTTGTACTAGGTGGGGTGAAATGTAACCTCCTTGACAGCCAAAATATAATTCTACTGCAAAATATTTTATAGGGCCTTGTAGTCCGTACATATTTAGGCAACTATGTTAAATTTCCGTGCGACACTGCCAGTAGTTTTTTTTTGACAGCTGATTTTCGTTGACGTGTTTGGCATCATGTGCAGTATGGACAAAAACGATTTTCGTATTCTCATAAAACATTATTTTTTGAGAGGCAAAGGAAAGAAAATTTGGATAAATATTATGGGGATGATGTTTCGTCAGACTACACCGTCAAATATTGGTTTCGAGAGTTTCATGGTGGCCGCAACTCCACTAACGATCAAGGCCGCATCGGCAGGCCCTCGGATGAGGTCACAGAGGAAAATGCCGAAAAAAATTCGCAAACAGGAAAGTAACATTTTGTGAGCTAGCAGATGTCACAAGGAAAGGTGCCGAAAGGTGCCGCGAAACTGGCTCCAGACCAAAAACACGAAAAACGAAACTTTGACCAAAACAAATTATTTTGGGCTTCAATTACTTCCCTATCCCCTTTTTCATACGATTTGGTTCCCTTAGATTACAATCTCCTCTCAAACCTCAAAAGATGGCTCATCAATAAAAAATTTAGCTCACGCGAGGAAATTTTCGAAATTATCGACACCGCGGTGGAGTATTTTGCAGACCTGTCGGAAAATTATTTTTCGGATGCGATCAAGAAGTTGGAAAATCGCTGGATTACACTTAATCCATCGGCCTACAAAGGGGTAAAATTTAATAAAATAAAAAAACATTTCTTCATTCCCAAGGAGGTTACTTTTCACTCCACCTAGTATGTTGCTTGCAGTAGAGCTACAAATGCTGCAGACCTTTTCATTGTTGGGGGTTACGTGCCCCCAAAATCAGACTCCCAGTCACCAGTCGAGCAAGAGCTTAGAATATTAAGAAGAGAAAAACTCCTAAATTCTCACTATGACTGTCTATTCAAAGACAATTGGTTTACTGCACTCTTCCATAACACCGAAAGTTTACATTGTCATATTAGCGACGTTCGCTCTGATCAACTAATGCTCCGTGCAAGTCTTCTCTGTTTCGTAGAAGTTTCCATTTTCTCAAATGAAATATTTGAAATACCTGGCTTTACACGAGTTGTACGGCTAGATTGTGAGTCAGTAGCCAACAGAACACGACCAAAAATAGGCATTCTTATTTTCATAAAAAATGAACTATTTGAGAATGTTAGTCTTTATTTACAGGTCGATTTTATAGTGATCCCAATCTTTTATCTTCAGCAGTTTTTGAGTATGTCGTATTAAAATATAAGTGTACAGGGTTCCTTATAATCTATAAGACTCCAGCATATCCATTACCAAAGTTCGAAGCAGAATTTGAGCACTTATTTTTGAGGTTTCCGTTTTTAGGCAGTCATTCCATAGTTTTAGGAGATTTTAACATGTGCTTGCGATCTCTCAGAGGGTGTAGTAGTAGAATTTATAACTTTTCGGTAAACTAGAATATGAGTCTCACTTAGATTTGACATCGTCTACAACCAATTTGAATACTCATATTGATTGGACGATGTCAAGTATTTCAGATGGAAGGGCCAATGCGCGCACGTATGAGACCATATATAGTCACCATAGTGGATTTTAGTTAATGTTACAAGTTTAGATATATAATTTATAATTATTTTACAATATTTTTTTATGTTTCTTTTAATTTATACTAAGTATTATATTATATTTTATTTTATTATTTAATTATATATTATATTATATATTATATTTTATTTTATATTAAATTATATTTTATTTTATCATTTATTTTGTTCATATATAAGGACAAAGAGTATACATAGATAGATAGAATCTACCTATGACTGGGAACATTGCAATGTTCCCCCAATGCATTGGGGTTGCGCAGAACAACTCAAGTCGACTTTCAGGTCACCAACATTTAAATTTTTGGTAATAACTGAACTCCCCGTGGTGTTCCCTGGGTACTGATTATATTTCATATTCGGTAGCAAATTCGAGCGGCGATTCCATACCGTTAAAATGTTTATTACTGTATAATATGATAATCCATGGCCTTATACAGTCAGCCCCTGACTGTAGCGTTAGTATTTTTAATATTTGCCTTACGAGGCCTTAATAAAGGGTGGGATGTAAATTCAAGACTTCCTTCCTATCCTAGTAGACCACTACTTTTGTTACTAAATCTGCCTTCCCTAGCCAATCGTAGAACTATGCTTGTTGTTGTATTTATTAATAACCTTATACAAGGGGACATAGATAGTAACGACTTGCTTAGTCGACTACACTTCTCTGTCCCTGGTAGAATCACCCGTATCTTCCTCTAAAACTTTCCTATTGTAGCTCGAATTATGCCCTACATGAACCTTTGAAGGTATTATGTTCGGACTATAATAAACTATATTACATTGTAGCTAACAACAACAATAATTCTGTATCTTGCTTAAAATCACAAATCCTCACCAACCATTCTAGTAATTAGTTAAATACATACTTATCTTCTTTCTAGTAACAGTAATACTTCATAACTAACTGCATGATTAGAACATTCTAATCGCTATTTTGATTAGGCTTTGCTAACACTAACTCCTCTGATCTGATTATGTTTTTCTGGGTTTTCCCCAATCCTCGTAAACAAATGTTGGATCGGCTCTTTCATTTGTTTTTATCCCAGTGTCAAATTCAATTCAATTAATATCTTTTTTCTTTCTTTTCTCACAGTTAAGATTTTACTTTTAACTTTTGACTGACTTTAGTACGACTATGAACTAATTAAATAAATAAACTAATTAAATAAATGAGGCATGTTTGTCCTAGAATAGTTCATAAAGTTAATTTCAAAATATCTGACGTAATTGTTGCCCTCTCCATTCTTGTTTTTCGGGTACGTTGCTACAAAGTGCCCCATCTCACCACAGGCATAACACGATTCTTTTCCCCTTTGGCTTCTTGCACTCCTTGGCCCAGTGTCCCTTCGAATTGCGAATTCTTTTCCACCCACGCCGCCTTCTTATTTGCTTTGTTGCTCGTTTCGTTTTCGTCGCTATTCCCGTTGCCGCCATTGTTGTTGCGCACGCTGCTTCTGCCTCTATTTTTGTAGTTACTTTTATTGTTGCGCACGGGACTATTCTCATCGCCGTCTTCATTGCTCTCTCCAGCTTCGCTGCCACTCTCGTTGTCTTTGAGTTCTCCGTCATTCATTTTGCCTTTTTGGACACTATTACTGTAGCCTTCGTTGAAATTTTCGCAATCGTCGTTTGAAAATAATATATTTCGCTTCTCGTTGGTTAATTTATTTAAACTTATAATCAATTTCTCTTTTTATACCCTTCGACCATTGAAAATGGTCAAAAAAAGGGTATACTAACTTTGTGCAAATGTATGTAACAGGCATAAGGAGGCGTGGGAGACCCCATAAAGTATATATATTCTTGCTCAGGATCATAAGGCGAGTCGATTGAGCCATGTCTGTCTGTCTGTCCGTCTGGCTGTGTGAACGCACAGATCTCAGCTATTATAAAAGCTAAAGTTACCAAATTTGGCAGGAAGACTCCTATGTACTATAAGCAGATCAAGTTTATTTCAAATGTTAGGTGCCACGCCCACCGCCCCCAAAAATCAATAATTTAATTTTTGAACTTAATTTGTAAGCGCTGTATATAAGATACAGCTTTCTCACTTTAACATATACTAAGCTAAATGAAATATCTACGTAGTGTCCAAATCACAGTCCAATCGAACAATAAACACAGAAGTTATTTAAGAAAGTATGAGTATAAAACCAAGTGCTTCTGTCAGCTAACAAGGGCGGCGGCCGAGCGCGAAGCCCGAGCGCCATCTATCGGGAGTGCATATGCATATGTGTATGAATTTAAGAAATTAAACTACACGGGAACATAGGTCGAAGGGCATCCCACTGTCGCGTTTTGCGCCACTGTTGCTCTTTTTGTTCCTGTGGTTGGCTCCTTTAACACGCTCAACGACCCTTTTAATTGCACCGTTGATTTATTGTTTATATTCATTTTCAAATGTTTGTCTTTTTGTTTTTATCTTTATTTTTATTTGGTCGTGATCGGCCCACTTCTGCTATTGTAGGGGTATGATATATATCCCCCTTTAGTAAGACGCAAACGCACAACTCAATTTCTCTCTTTAATTTATTCACACTTGACATTAGTAGCGTAAGCCTTTGACTGACTCTCTCTCCGTTTGCGATCTGCCTCTTCGCATGTTGCTAGAGAGTCGATGTTGAAAAACAGACAGAATACCACCCGAAAGCGAACGACAACTTAAGCATGATGTTTATATACAGTGTTGATATAACAAACTTATATGCAATGTGTGTGCATACTATGTACATACTCTAGCCTACTACACAAATAATGTTAGAAGATGAATATACTATGCCTTACAACCCCCGCTTCATAGAAAATCATTAGGATACACGAAATGCATAAAATTATGGTAACACATCTCACAAGGAATAGAAGGAAAACACGTTCAACCAAGCATAGTACATATCATAACATATCATGATAGGGATACTACTTTCACATATCATCTACATGACAACCCATGTGAAATTTATCAGACTGAATTATTAACTGGAAAACTAACATTTCAATGTAATGGGGTAAGTTGTTTTAAAAATTTAAATGTTGGTGACGTGAACGCAACCCCAATGTTCCCAGTTATAGGTAAATTCTATCTATCTATGTATACTCTTTGGCCTTAAATATGAACAAAATAAATGATAAAATAAAATATAATATAATATAAAATAAAATATAATATAATATATAATATAATATAATTAAATAATAAAGTAAAGTATAAATTAAAAGAAACATAAAAAATATTGTAAAATAATTATAAATTATATATCTAAACATTAACTAAAATCCTTTATAGTGACTATACTACTTTCACATGTCTCATACGTGCGCGCATTGGCCCTTCCTTCTGAAATATTTGACATCGTCCAATCAATATGAGTGTTGCCAAGTCAATCTTAAAATTAATTTGTCGCCACCAATATTCTAGCTCTATTATCGCGGTGCAGTCCTGTATCAGATTTATCGTAGCCCAACACTGAATTATATTTATCGAAGCCACAAACTTTGGTACTTTTAAAAATAACCGTGTCGTTTTAAGAACAAGAGAAAAGAAGACGAGAAGAACACGCCCAAAAAATAATTTTTAACAGTTCTTATTGTATTCTTATAATAAACGCATATGTCAAAGCGAGGAATTGTTTAAAACATTATTGTATACGCGTGAACATAACTCAGCAACAAGTTTTTTTGGACATTCAATCTGTTGAATGCAATCTCAAAGGCTATAATAGACTCTTGTTCTGCGAAAAAAAATGGTGCGAACTCGTGGTCAAAAGAAAAAACGTCTAGAATTTGATACATCTACGTCAACGCCAATTAAATGCGGCGAGGAATCTGATTCGGATAAGGAGAATACGATCGTGGAAAACACAGCAAGACATTCAAGTTCCGATGCGACAAATGTGTTTGGCCAAGATGCGCTTGTGACAACCATAATAAAGTTATTGACGCCTATGTCAGCGCAAATAGCAAGCCTGCTGGAGAAGGTATCAACATGCGAAGAAGAGGTTAAAGCAATCCGGGAGTCCAAAGGCATCACAGCTCCATACGGAGGCACACCATTTGGAGGTGCGTACGTATCCGGCTCTGCACAGGGTAGAGCACATGGACTAGAGGCCAGGGACTGTGATATTGCACAGCCGCAGCACGTTGGAGCACCAGGACAAGGCACGCTATCTCCCAGTGTGCAAACAGTTGGACCCGCACAGGGCGAGTCAGTTCCATACGGAGGCGCACCATTTGGAGGTGCGTACGCATCCGGCTCTGCACAGGGTTGAGCACATGGACTAGAGACCAGGGACTGTGATATTGCACAGCCGCAGCACGTTGGAGCACCAGGACAAGGCACGCTATCTGCCAGTGTGCAAACAGTTTGACCCGCACAGGGCGAGTCAGTTCCATACGGAGGCGCACCATTTGGAGGTGCGTACGCATCCGGCTCTGCACTGGGCAGAGCACATGGGCTTGAGGCCACGGTCGGTGGCATTTCACAAAACGACGCATTAGCCGCCAGTGCGCAAATAGCTGGACTCCCACAAGGCGGGCCACAACCATACGGAGGCGCCCCATTTGGAGGCGGATATGCACCGAACTCTGCACTGGGCAGAGCACATGGTGTTGAAGCCACTGACAGTGACATTATGCAAAGCAGTCTACACAACTACAATGATGTCCATTTTGCCGCACTATCGGCCAGTGCGCATGAGTCTGTCTTCACAAGAGTCAAGGCGCAAAAGATGAAAGCAGTGGACGGCAGTTCTGGAGAAGATGGACATTGGGTCTCTGGCAGGAAAGATGATCTTCAAATTAATGCGGATATTCAGGTATGCGATAAATCTGATACAGGGGCTGCTCAAAATCATTTAGCTAGCGAGATGCAGGACTTGGGTTTTGCTAATGAGCTGGGATATGGTGGGCGGCATTACGCGCCGATGAAAAAATTGATTGACCTACCATTCTTTGACGGGCAACCTGAGGATTGGCCGGTGTTTTGTATGATGTTCTGGGAAACAACAGCTGCATATGGATACACGAAATTGGAAAATATTATGAGACTGCAAAAAAGTCTAAAGGGCGCAGCTAAAGCAGAAGTAGCTGGTTTATTGATCAATCCAATAAATGTGAATTATGTGATGGAACAATTGAAATTTAAGTATGGACGGCCAGAACTTCTCATTAAAAATCAAATGGACAAAATAAAAGGATTAACCCAGATTTCGGAAAATGGGTTAGAAAAATTAATACCATTTGCCACTAAGATAAAGAACTTGGTTATCTCTTTGGAATCAGCAGACGCAAAGCAGTATTTACAAAATACGGTACTTCTTGAAGACCTTGTTAATAAGATGCCTCTCCGAACTCGTATACAATGGACAGAATACTCTTCGTCAATTCAACCTTATCCTAATCTTAAACATTTTAGCGACTGGGTCAATGAAATAGCGAGGACTATTGCCGGCATGTAAGGAAACTGAAAAGGCCAGTCAAAGGTTAGTAATGGAAACTACAAATGTTACGGAATCACAATCAAAATTAAAATGTCCACAATGTTCGGATGAGCACTATTTTAACAAATGTCCTAAATTTATAAATGCTGAGCTACAGGATAGGTGGGCAATGGTAAAACAATTGGGTCTTTGTTTCGGCTGTTTGTTTAAAGGCCACAATATATCGGAATGTAAGAAAAGTCGATCATGCAACATAAATAATTGTAAAAAGCGACATAATCGCATGCTACATAATAATAGTCAATCGAACAATGAAAATAAATCAAAAATAAATAGTCAGTCAGACGAGGAAAATATTGCTTCAAATGTAAATACAGTCAACATGGTAAAACTGAATTTGGTCAACACAATTGACTCGTCGCCATCAAAAATACTATTTAAAGTATTGCCTATTGAAATTAAAGGTCATAATAATAAAATAATTGAAACGTTGCCAATATCCAGCTGCCACTACAATCTTTAAACATAGCAAAAATGTGTGAATCATACGGACAACTTAAAAAACTGCCAATTCAAAGATATTGTAATGCTGACCCAACTATTTTAATTGGACTAAACAATCTACATTTAATTTCAACGCTGAAGAGTGTCAAGATCGCACATAACATGGTCGCTACTAAAACAACACTGGGATCGCTTCTTTATGGATCAGAGAATTAAATGACAACTGGATCAAATGTATCACACCTGTTTGTAAATGCTCATGCTCATTTATCAGAGGACTCGGTAAATAGCGAGTTGCACAAATTGGTAGCTGATTACTTCACTACAGAAAGCTTTGCAGTCAAGCTTATGGATAAGTCTTTGGAGTCACATGAAATTAAACGAGCTAGTAAAATATTATCAAACACAACAAAGAAGCTTGATGGAGCATATGAAACAGGTCTATTATAGAATAAAGACAACATAAAACTGCCAGAGAGCTATGGAATGGCTTTAAAAAGACTACGTTGCGTGAAAAATAAAATTAGTAGAAACAACCAATTTGAAAAATACGAAACTGCCATAATGGATTTCATAAAAAAGGGTATGCCGTAAAACTCACTGAGGAAGAAGCAAAAACTACTGGACCTCGTACATGGTACTTGCCACATTTTGGTGTGTACAATATTAATAAGCCAAAAAAGATGAGACTGGTTTTCGATGCTGTAGCCACCGTGGAAGGAGTTTCGTTTCGTTCCACCGTTAATACAAATTTTGTTTCAATTTCGCCAAGGCCAAATTGCCGTTTGTGGCGATATAAAGGAAATGTTCTTGCAGGTGCAAGTGCGAGAGGAAGACCAAGACTCGCTCCGTTTTCTTTGGCGCCATGGAGATCAATCTGCGGATGTTGAAACATACAAGATGCAAGTGATGATATTCGGAGCAGCTTGTTCACCCTGCAGCGCTCAGTATATAAAAAATCTAAATACGATTAATGCTGAAATTCACTCAGAAGCAGTCTCCAGAGCAATTATATCAAATCATTATGTGGACGATTTTGTCGCAAGTTTCACGTCGGAGCAGGAGGCCTACGAGATAACTCATGAAGTCAAAAGAGTGCATAAAATGGCTAATTTTGAATTAAGAGGTTTTGTGTCCAATTCAAAAAACATATAGAAAAACTGAATAATAACGAATTCGTCCAGTCGACTGTCAATTTGAGCTCAAACTCAGTTGATAAAATTTTGGGAATGTTCTGGGACAGCCAAACAGACAAACTTTTATTTGATTTAAAGATGAATCGAGTAGACAAGAATGTCGTAAACGGTCAAAAATGCCCAACAAAAAGGGAATTATTAAGTCTTGTAATGTCTGTATATGATCCATTAGGAATGCTTTCAGATCTCATGCTCCAAGGAAAATTATTGGTACAGGAGGTATGGCGTAAAGGAATTGACTGGAACGATCTCTTGCCTGAAGTCTTATTCGACCGATTTAAGAAATGGATGTTACAATTGGAGAAGGTCAAAGAGTTTAAGCTGAACCGATGTTATTCAAAAAAATTTTTGTCTCCAGAAGCTTGGCTGGAATTACATATTTTTGTGGATGCCAGTCAGGAGGCATTTGCAACAGTTGCCTACTGGCGCATCATATTTGCTGGAGAAGTCGAACTTTCCTTTATAGCCGGAAAAACAAGATGTGCTCTGTTGAAGATGCTCTCCATCCCGAGGCTTGAATTGCATGCTGCTGTTCTTGGAACCCGTTTAAAGAAGGCGATATTGGATAGCCACAACAAAGAGGATCAACGCACGTTTTTATGGTCCAATTCGCAGACGGTTATTGCTTGGATCCGATCCAATCATCGATAATATAAGCAATTTATTGCACACCGAATCACTGAAATACTGGATACGACGTCGGAAAGCGATTGGCGTTGGGTTCCAACTAAATTAAATGTTGCAGACAAAGCATCAAAAACACAAAGAGGAAAAGAATATAAACCAAATAACATGTGGACTGAAGGACCACCATTTTTTATTACTTGAAGAATCCTATTGGCCTTCACAAGAAATTCCCCAGGTAGAGGAGGATCTATTGGAAAAACGTAAAATTGTCATGGCCGTATTACAAGGACCATTCGTTTGCATTGAACGGTTTTCTAACTATCTCAAGTTGATACGTTCAATTGAGATGGGTTTTAAGATTTGTTCATCGATCGTGTCGCAAAGCTGTGGCATTTACGGATTATCCCCTGGACTAGGAAAATATGGTGTAATAGAGGTACATGGAAGAATCGATTATGCGGTTGTTCTGCCTGAACAAGCTCGACGCCCTATAATATTGCCAAACAAACATCCGCTAACCAATCTCATTGTTCGATGGTACCACGAGACATACCATCATTAGAACGAAGAATTGATAATTACCGTCATAAGGAAAAAATTTTGGGTTATCAATTTGCAATTTTCTGTCACGTGCAAAAGCATTGTGTCAATATTGTAAAAACAACGCCGTCAAACCCTATTCTCTACTGATGGGACAATTACCTCTGGACGGGGTCACGCCGTATAAGAGACCATTTACCTTTGTCGGCCTGGACTATTTTGGTCCCGTGATGGTATCAATTGGAAGGCGTCGAGAAAAACGGTGGGTGGCATGCCTAAGTATAAGAGCCATGCCTAAGTATAAGAGCCATTCACTTAGAACTTACTAAAGATTTGTCGACTAGTGGGAGTATTATATGCATCAGGAACTTTGTCAACAGAAGAGAAATTCCGGCTCTCATAAGATTAGATATGGGGGCTTATTTTATTAGACCCGATAATGAAATTAAAAAGGTCAGGGAACTATTTGATTGGGAATATATTAAAACCGAAATCGCAAACTCAGGGATTAAATGGGAATTTAATTGTCCAGCAAATCCCAGTACTGGAGGTATTTGGGAACGTTTAGTCCAATCAACAAAGCGAGTTTTGGCCGTTACCTTAAAAGAAAAGGCGCCTCAAATCAAAACGTTGTAAAGTCCACTTATTGAAGCAGAAAATATTTTAAATAGCAGACCGCTAACACATGTTCCCGTTAACATTTATGATCCTGAACCTTTGACGCCAAATCATTTTCTCCTTGGAGAAACGAATTCAACACAAGTACCACAACATGATGAAAAGTTTTATTTTAATAAACAGTATCGAATTGCTGAACAGTTAAAAAATGTATTTTGGAAGCGCTGGATACAGGAATACTTGCCCACACTCACACGCCGCACAAAATGGTTCGCTCCTGTCAAACCAATATGTATTGAAGATGTTGTCATAATATGTGATGACAAACAGCCTAGATCACAATGGAAGAAAGGAGTAATTGTCAACATTATAAAGGCTAAGGATGGACAAATTAGAATAGCAGAAGTGGAGTCATCCAATGGTATATTTAGACGTCTTGTATCAAAGATTGCCATCTTAGACGTATTAGGTAAAACTCCAGGAGATTTTACGGTGGGCGGAATGTTGCCAAGTCAATCTTAAAATTAATTTGTCGCCACCAATATTCTAGCTCCATTATCGCGGTGCAGTCCTGTATCAGATTTATCGAAGCCACAAACTTTGGTACTTTTAAAAATAACCGTCTCGTTTTAAGAACAAGAGAAAAGAAGACGAGAAGAACACGTCCAAAAAATAATTTTTAACCGTTCTTATTGTATTCTTATAATAAACGCATATGTCAAAGCGAGGAATTGTTTAAAACATTATTGTATACGCGTGAACTTAACTCCGCTGGAGTCTTATAGATTATAAGGAACCCTGTACACTTATATTTTAATACGACATACTCAAAAACTGCTGAAGATAAATGATTGGGATCACTATAAAATCGACCTGTAAATAAAGACTAACATTCTCAAATAGTTCATTTTTTATGAAAATAAGAATGCCTCTTTTTGGTCGTGTTCTGTTGACTACTGACTCACAATCTAGCCGTACAACTCGTGTAAAGCCAGGTATTTCAAATATTTCATTTGAGAAAATGGAAACTTCTATGAAACAGAGAAGACTTGCACGGAGCATTAGTTGATCAGAGCGAATGTAGCTAATATGACAATGTAAACTTTCGGTGTTATGGAAGAGTGCAGTAAACCAATTGTCTTTGAATAGACAATCATAGTGAGAATTTAGGAGTTTTTTTCTTCTTAATATTCTAAGCACTTGCTCGACTGGTGACTGGGAGTCTGATTTTGGGGGCACGTAACCCCCAACAATGAAAAGGTCTGCAGCATTTGTAGCTCTACTGCAAGCAACATACAAAGCCTCACGACTCATACGAGAAGTTGTGTGGACCACTACTTTGCTATAAGTTGCTCCTTAACTTTTGTGGATTGTTATACCTTCTTCAGATACAACTGGGAATTGGTTACGATCAATTGACTCTTGCTTATTGGAATGGAATTGAAAACTTTTTATCGTTTTGAAAATTGGCTTCCAAGAACGGGGGATGCGGGCACTTGGCCCGTGCATTTATTCCTACACTATCATCTAAAAATTGTATCCAAAGAGTTTAAGGAGAGTTGGATGTATTAAAACCTATATCCATAAGAATGCCTAAAACTCCATTAACTAAACCATCAGCTGTGTCAATATTGACCGTAACCATGCATTTGGCAGTGGATTTTAAAATTGAAGAAGTTGATAGACCTAGAGTTTTGGAGGTCTTGAAACTTTTGACTGCCTCCAGGTGTCTATTTTTCACTTCAGTGCTAAGATGTGAAGCTTTAATAGAATCAAGAGCTGTTGAAATATATTGGACAGTTGATATCGAGTTTAATTTTGCCGTATTAAACTTGTCGGTTTTCTCATTTCTATAAAACAAATGAATTGTATCATTTGGCAATTCGCTGGCTGGAGAAACTCTGGAACGAAGTAAGGAAATGTCGTCAGACGATATGTGTCCAGATGCCATATTATTTAAAGCTATTGCAAAGGCCTAACCATCTCGTTGCCGCATAATCTCAGTAAGTTCAAAGAACTCAAAAGAATCCCATAAGGAAGATACGTATATAGCACTATACGGATCATGCAAATCAGAAGTGGATTTGAAAATCCAACGATCTCCAACAGGTCTAAGCTGTCTGTGATCGCCGAAAACAATAACAGAGATCCTTCCGAATGGTGCGTCTCTGTTATCTAATATCTGTTTAAGACGGCTATCTAAATGTGAAAAAATTTTTGCTCCTACCATTGATATTTCATCAATAATCAAAAGTTTAAGATCTATAAATCATGAACGGAGGCTATTTAATAAGTCAGGTCCCAAGTTTTTAAATGCGTTGCCAGATTGGTTTATTGGAAGGGAAAACTTGGAATGAAGGGTAGAACCCCCTATTCCGAAAGCTGACTTCCCTGTGGGAGTACACAAAAGAATTTTGGCAGTTGATGCCTCGCATCCAGGCCTACGGTTATACAACTGGGAACAGGGACTGAAAAATGATTGAAATATGCCGACTATTGCCGACACCGGCTCCGCCACCCACAAACTCATAAAATACCTTGTTTTGCTGGGAATTATTCAAAACATGGGTAAAATAGGTTTTCTGCTTAATATTAAGCGACTGAACAATTCTGGACAAACTTTCAGCCGATATTAGTGGCGGAAGTTTAACTACGCAAATAGTTTCTTCTGAATCAAGATTTTGATCACCATTGCCAGTCACATTTAAAACATTTAGTTGAGAACTTATTTCTGGTAAACTTAACACTCTAAACTCATCAACTTCCTGACCTGCTTCAGCTGTCCTATCCTCAATGTTGGTTTCCATTTCCATGGTCCTCCTAAGCGCGTCTTCTAAATCTTCTGATATATTATATTTCTTAAAATTATTCCTAAATACACCCTCGCAATTTCTGTCAACATTTGTCTGGAAGTGGACATTTGTGAATCATCTAGGTTAGACGCTAATTTATCGAAATTAATCCCCCTCGGCCGATAACCACTGGGAACGCAATGATTTCGACTCGTACTCGAATTGGTGGTTAATTAGTGGCGTCGGGTGGTGTCGTGCTGCTGCCGATCCTGAATCTGCTCCTCCAGTAACTCAGGGATGCGTCGCCCTTGCGTATGCACTCGCCAGTACCGCGGCGCTTCCACCCAATCTTCTCCGGGCACGAAGAGGTTGCGCGCAATATCTTCTACATCAATGGGGGCCCAGCATCTCTTCCATCTCCTGCATACTGAAATGCAGGGTCTCTTCCTTAGCCCTCCACTGGCTCTGGCAGTGTCTGGCACTCCAGAAACTCCTGCGTACAGGTATCCGCTGCCGTTCCTGGGTCACTCCACTTTAGGGCTCTGCCTGGGCGGGTGGATGAGATCCCATCTTCGTCAGCCACGACTGCTCTTCCCAATGAGATGGCCGGGGATGTGTGCGTAGTAGAGGAGATCTCCGGGACTGATACCGGGTGGGCGCCGGGGAAGATGACGGTGCTGATGTCATCTTCGTCTATGAGGTCTTCAGGTTCGATCGGTGGGACGTCCAGGTTCTCTTCCTCCTGGAGGCGTTTAGGCATTTCGTTGAGCCATAGCTCCACGTCTCGTCGATTGAGTTGTCGGCGGTTGCGGTTTACCATTTCTTCTTGTTTATGGCTGTGAGGAAAAAATATGGTTATCATATATGGTTATCCCTATGGAGCAGTGTTTCGATGGAAACGTGATCTTACGTGCTATTTTTTTCGCTGATGTACAAACGCACTCTACTCAGTTTCACGTATTTTTTTATACTAACAAAAATTTGGTCACCCATTGCCTTAATATTGTGACAACGAACCATGCTAAAAGATGAGTATACTATGCCCACCCATCTTAATTCACAAGAATTGTATAATTTTGAATAGAAGGACAACAGGTTGTAATGTTTTGTTTACAGGACAATGCATACATTAACTTGTTGAACTAGGGTCTCCCAGACTGTCAAATATCACGGCTAACCTCACAAAAGGAACAATGCACACATTAACTTGTTGAACTAGGGTCTCCCGGACTGTCAAATATCATGGCTAACCTCACAAAAGGAAGAATGCACACATTAACTTGTTGAACTAGTCTCCCGGACTGTCAAATATCAATAAGATATCTTGAGTCACACGCATCTGTGCACTAGCGCCTGCGTACACACATTCACCCTCTAACACATATGCAATCTCACCTCTCAACCTTTAATACCGCACACACATAGCGATTAATTAGTATGCTTGAGGACACACTTATCATAACGATCGACATTAACTTGTTGAAGAAGGGTCTCCCGGACTGTCACACGCTTCTGTGCACTGGCGCCTGCGTACATACATTCACCCTCTAACACACATACGCATTTAGCTGTTTAGCTGATTAGCTTTTTAGCTGATTAGCTGTATAACTCGTTTATAAGATGTTTTCACTGCGATGCAATCGAATTTCTCCGGGCTGATATTTGCCTGCAGGCCACAGAATGCCAGAGGAATCGTACCATTGCTCTGAGGTAACTTTATACCCAAATTAAAATACGGTTTTAATTATTCGTTTTTAATGGGAATGTCGAGGTGTGTTTGGTTATTCATTTAGGAAATGTCACCTTGTTATCTCCATTAAGGGAAACAGAGTTGATATCTTTATGGTATAGTAAATTTATATTTATTTGATTAATTCCTACTTTTAATTTAATTTGTTAAAAGAAAAGGAAGTAAATATATAATATAAAATATAAGTCTCTTGAAATTGTACAATTAGCCAGTAAATTATCCCCATCCCTTATTCCATTTCAACCCTCGCTCTGTTCGATTATATAAAAACGGAAGGTGCCCATTTCGTTGGTGTAGCACGCGATCAGCGGAATTGAGAGTAGAAACATCATTTCGACGCGTGGATCACCCATGCAGGGAAATTTCTCTTCAGTCACCTTCTTGTGGGCATCTGCAAAGAAGAAACAACCTTAAGACAAATATAGGTCACTCACTCAGTTTTGGATGGCGTCGTTTGACCTTGTAGAAGTAATCGTCTAGAGTCAGTATATGTTATTCTTTATATAAATTATATGTAGAGACACGCTGATGTAGCAAACGCACTCTACTCAGTTTCATGTATTTTTTTATACTAACAAAAATTTGGTCACCGATCGCCTTAATATTGGGGCAACGAGCAATGCTAGAAGATGAGTATACTATGCCCTCCCATCTTAATTCACAAGAATTGTATAACATTGAATAGAAGGACAACAGGTTGCAATGTTTTGTTTACAGGACAATGCATACATTAACTTGTTGAACTAGGGTCTCCCGGACTGTCAAATATCACGGCTAACCTCACAAAAGGAACAATGCATACATTAGCTTGTTGAACAAGGGTCTCCCAGACTGTCAAATATCAATAAGATATCATGAGTCACGCGCTCCTGTGCACTGGCGGCTGCGTACACACATTCACCCTCCCATGCTCACATCTCAACCTCTAATACCGCACACGCACACACACCCTCGAACACATTAACTTGTTGAACTAGGGTCTCCCGGACTGTCAAATATCACGGCTTACCCCACAAAAGGGACAATGCACACATTAACTTGTTGAACTAGGGTCTCTCGGACTCTCAAATATCATTAAGATACCACACACACCGTCGAACACATTTACCCTGTGACATACTCAGTTTCACATGTTCCCCTGCATACTAATTATCCCTATTATGATCCACCCAAACAACTCATCGATCCTTTATTACCTAATTCCCCTCCTCACAACCCATTACCTTCATTTACACACTCTCATTAATTTTTATTATCCCACTCAATCCGCGCCCATTGTCCTAGAACCCACGCCCATATTACACCTGACAATTTTTAACTACGTGACAGGAGACCACCTCAGTTACCTACCTTTTTATCCCTCTCGTACCTACCTTTTTATCCCTCACGTACCTTTTTTACCGGAAACCACCTCACTCCACTTTTTGCACCAGATATTCCCTCACTCCACTTTTTTGCACCAGAACCCCAATTTTCTATCTACTATCAAGAAAAGCACACATTAAGTGGCTATTATATACAAATACGGTACAAAAACTAACCAGCGAGTTAGATGTTCTTAAAGAAACCCTGCAAAAACGAAAGCCCAATACCGCAGCTCACTCATCTAATATAGAAGTTATAAATAACAAAATTAATAAAAAAAAACATCATCTCCCAAGCCGTTGCCGAAAAAACCCGAGGTCTGCCCTAACGACTGCCCTGGACCATTATACTCCCCAGAATGTAAATCCACATGCTTGAGGAAACAGAAAGACCAGTGCGGAGACCAGCGCCGGCCCCGCCTGAGCTCATAGGCCCCGGACATCAGCAGCAGAAAGACAGCAGCGACAGGGGTACCCCGCAACTTTCGCCTACGAAGGAGCGTCAGCGTAGCCAAGCTGGCGACGAGCAGCTGACATCTTTAATATCTTCAGCATCTTTAACATAACATGACAACAACAACTGACAAGAGAGAACCTACAGCGCTTCATAGACAGCAATTTTTTTTAAATAGCACTGTGTGCAACATTTTTTTGATTGCACTGCGATGCATATGTTTTTTTACTGATTATAAAAACCAATTGTCACATTGAGTGGAACCTTTTCTGCCCGATGAGAAGTTCGGCCTGCAAAGCCAAATAAATTCATACGGATAAATTAATTTTAAATTTCTCACCGCCGCAAGGCATCTAATCAATTTTAAA
This sequence comes from Zaprionus davidi, assembly GCA_018903715.1. Lineage (NCBI taxonomy): Eukaryota > Metazoa > Arthropoda > Insecta > Diptera > Drosophilidae > Zaprionus > Zaprionus davidi. The sequence goes on along the minus strand of JAEIGL010000175.1, from coordinate 7,346 downwards.
CTTCTCACCGCCGCAAGGTGTCTTATTCGACGCAATAGCGTCTATTAAAATATCAAAAATTACACAGAAAAATTTTAAAAAATTTAAAATTTAATCTAAGATAATATTTTTTTTATTTATTAAATTTTGCCTAAATGTCTCAAAGACAAGACATTGAAAATTATTATTATCATTATACTTACTATAATATATATATTTATATATATTTATGAATCGATATTAAGCGCAAATTTTGCCTCATTTGCACATGTACGACGTATGTTTCGATGCTCCTGTAACTCAATTAATTGATGTAAAATTTGTTTCCTCATTTGAATACATTGTAGTTTAAGATCATATATGTATATGCTTTTTGTATGTTGTTAACGATAATTGAATGCACTAAACAACAACAAAAATAGCATCAGCAACAACAATTTATTAAATAAACATTTGAAAACTGTAAAAACAAAAGGAAGACAAAGTAGATAACTTAACATTTAAATTTGAAAGCACATAAAAAAAAAAGAATAAATTAACAATAAGTAAACAATTCTATAAGTAAATTATATCCAGACCAAATATATTCAGAAAAAACTGTATTAGGAGAAAACTTCTTTTCAAACATGAGTCTAGTAGATGTTAAGTCAGTGGACTTCACTGCCAATTTAATCAACAAGGTTGAAGTTGTGGCTTTAAACCTGGATATCATAATAATCTGTTTAATCATTATGACAATAATTATGTTGGTTAATATATGCTTAAACTATATAAAATGCATAATAAATGCCTTAAGAAAAAATATATAAGTAAAGCTATTGATTTAGATAGAGTTGATTTTCTATCTGCTATTATCTACCTTGGACACCAGGTCAGCGAAGGCGGAATCCACACCGATCCCAGCAAGATCGCCGCAATAAAGGAACTCCAGACAGACGTGAGTGACATCGGACTAGGAGCAGTGCTGACGCAGTAGATCCAGGGAACGGAGAGAGTCATCGCATACGCAAGCCGACGCCTCTCAGTAGCCGAAAGCCGTTATTCGACTACGGAGAAGGAGTGCCTGGCCATTGTGTGGGCGATCAGGAAGCTGCGATGCTATCTGGAAGGCTAGGAGTTCGACGTAGTCACGGATCACCTGACGTTAAAATGGTTAAACAGCATCGAGAACCCTACTGGAAGGATCGCGCGCTGGGCGTTAGACCTACAACAGTTCCGCTTCATCGTGCATTACCGCCGCGGGGACCAAAACATCATCGCCGACGCTTTGTCCAGGCAGCCATTGGAGACCCTGCAACAGGTCACCCAAGAGGACACACCTTGTGCGTGGACGACCCGGATTCTGGCGCTGACAAAGAAGGAACCCGAAAAGTATCCAGAGTACCTGAGGGAGAACGATAAGCTGTACCGACAAGGAGGATTTCGGCCGGACAACGAGGATTACACACCTTGGAAGTTATGCGTGCCAAAACCACAACGCCAACGCGTGTTACAGGAATGCCACGACCAGTCCACAGCCGGACATCAGGGAGTGCAGAAAACCCTAAATCGAATTTGTCAGCGATATTTCTGGCCAGGCCTCTTCCGGGACGTAGCACGTTACGTACGGAAGTGCGAGACCTGCCAGAAATTAAAAATCAGCCAACTGAAACCGCCTGGATAGATGCACACCCGGCAAGTCCTGGCCAGGTTTGGAGTGCCGAAGATGTTAGTCTGCGACAACGGGACACTGTTTTCGAGCCGAGCCTTCGCTACGTTCTTCAAAGAGCTGGGCATGACTCCTGCAGCACACCGCGCCGTACACCCCGCAGCAGAACTCCACGGAGAGGGTAAACCGGACCGTAAAGACCATGGAGGATGAACGCCTCCCAGAAATCAGGCTGGCGATCAACACCAGCGCCTCGGACACCACTGGATTTAGCCCTAGCGTATCTAGTACAAGGACGCGAGCCTCGTTTGCCGGGAGCCTTATACGAAGAGGTGACCCCAGTTATACGAGCGGAATCAAGGATACCGGAGGAGAAGGAACATTACCTGCAGGAGGTGTTCAAGACTGTCGCCGAGAATGCGTATCAAGCAAGCGCAGACTAAGGAAAATAATACGAGAGGAAGCCGGCCATCGGCGACTTCGTAGTGTTGAGACAACATCATTTGTCGAAGACAGCCGCTGGATTCGCCGCTAAGCTGGCACCCCGCTACGATGGACCTTACCGCGTCGTGAGTTACATCTCGCCCGGTCGGTGCAAAGAAGAGACGCAGTGCAAGACTGGAAATGAATCCGCGCATCCCGGAGGAAGCCAGTCATTTGGGCCTGCGTCCACCTTATCCCCCGGTGAAGTAATGGGGGGTTGCGCCGCAATAAAGCGACGCGTCATTTATTATTTTATTGTTGTTATTATTATTATTTAAGTTTACTTTAAATATAAAATATAAGATTTCCTCGAGTAGAAGCAGGAGCATAGGCAAAGGCAAGGGCATAGGCAGGAATTAGAAAACGGGGTACACAGCATAGGAAAACCACAGACACTCGGCACCTATGCCCAGTAACGGTGCCTCGGTACGCAGAGCTAACGCACAGTCGAACACTTGCACTAGTAACGGTGCCTCGGCAGCCAGAGCTCGCGCACTTTGTCAAGCAGCATAGCACATTTGCACAAGCAACGGTGCTTAGGCACCTAGAACTCGAGCACAAGACAACGGGCAACAGGCAACGGCATCGCGACCAATTTTTGGGCAGCGGCGACAGACAAGCAGCGACGCTAAGTCAGCAGCGATGCTAAGCCAGCAGCGACGTCGAAAATGCAGCAAAATACGAACGGCGCTGTGCATGCGACGAAGTGCGACCAGAGTCGCAGCAGCTAAGCACGATCGGCCGAAGGCAGCGGCGACATTCGAGCAGCGGCGACATGTACGCAGCAGCGGCGACATGTTCGCAGCAGCGAAACGAAAGCTGCGAAAACTAGGCCAAGGGCAGTTGATCGCGCGCATCCAAAGCAGCCAGTAACGAGCTCTCCCACGTGGGATAATACAAGTACAAGTGCCTAGAACAATTAACAGTGCCAAGAAAGTTAAAGTGCCAGCCAAGGACCTGTCGCAGGAGAAGCAAGGTGAGCTAGAAAAGAATAAACATAGTGAAAGTAACAGTTTTAGAGCTAACGTAAATGGTGCGAAGTTGGCAGGAAGGCAGGGCCTAACTAGAATAAGAAACCAGTGCTAGGAAACAAATGAAATAAACGAATAAAGGCATGTTATTTAGTATTAACGAAATAAAACCCGCGGTGATTATATAAAATATACTCAGTGATACATTCCTCCCCTCTAGAGCAGTGCGAAAAAGTGTCGTGTACGTGTGTGAGTGCGTACTTGCAGAGTCGCGCATTCTTGTATGCCGGTGCTCCGCTGGCCAGTAAACGATTCTGAGCGTACACACGCACAGTTCGTGTCGTGAGTGAACGTCAGTTGACGAGTGGGTGTGTGAGCGTGGGCTCTAACAAGTTGCGGTGTGGTGGAATACACCAGCGAGCGACTTGTGGGAGTACCGGCAAAGATACGTACGGTCACGGGCGTTCCCGCACGGCCAACGGCCACTCGTGATTCGTGTCGTGAGTGAAACGCCAGTTGGCAAGTGGGTGCGTGAGCGTGTGCTTTAACAAGTTGCGGAGTGGTGGAATACACCACAGAGCGACTTGTGGAAGTGCAGGCGAAAGTACCTGCGGCCACGGGCATTTCTGCACGACCGGCGGCCGATCGTGAGTGAGGCGCCAGTTGGCAAGCGGGTGTGTGAGCGGGAACGAGTTTGCGAAGTGGTGGAATACATCACTGAGCGGCTCGTGGGGGTACAGGCGAGAACACCTGCGGTCATGGGAGTGCTGCACGACCAACAATCGACCGTGAGAGGCGTCGTGAGCGAGCGTTAGCTGACATGCGGGTTGCGTGGGCATGCATTTTACCTAGTTGCGGATGGTAGAATACAGCAACGAGCGACTTGGGGAGTGCAAGCGGAAGCACCCGCGGTCACGTGCGTTCTTCACGATAGCCAGTCAGCCAGGTACGCGTGACACGCGACACGTGGGCGTGAGACACAAAAGGACCACGTGGTGGTAGAATCCATGTGAAGATCCACATGGCCAGCGAGTACACGTGCGTGACATGGACCGCGTGTGTCCCTTATACCCTGGACATATCCCAGTAGGGTATGACCTGTTAGTAGCTTCTCTCTTACTAAAGTCTTAATAGTCCTAGTTTTATATAAATTTTCTGTAAAGACACTGGCGAGGCTGAGATAAGTACCTCAGCCTGAGAAAACGTCCTTACACAATCAACCAATCACAATGACTCAGTTTTCTTCAAATTTCCGAAAACAACAAAAATTACGCTAAAGAAAAAAAAGCCAAAACATGAAAAAAAAAACAACTAAAACAAGGCGCGGGAGACCTGGAGAACTTATACGCCAGGGATACACAAACAATAGGCTGGAGATTGGACACCGAAAAGACTGAGTGAGTAGAGTGCGGTAATGGGGATAGGAGGAGGTGAGAAAAACAAAATAAACAAAAGAATAGCACACAATAAGTGGCTATTATATACAAATACGGTACAAAAACTAACCAGCGAGTTAGATTTTCTTAAAGAAACCCTCCAAAAACGAAAGCCCAATACCGCAGCTCACTCATCTAATATAGAAGTTATAAATAACAAAATTAATAAAAAAAAACATCATCTCCCAAGTCGTTGCCGAAAAAACCCGAGGTCTGCCCTAACGACTGCCCTGGACCATTATACTCCCCAGAATGTAAATCCACATGCTTGAGGAAACAGAAAGACCAGTGCGAAGACCAGCGCCGGCCCCGCCTGAGCTCATAGGCCCCGGACATCAGCAGCAGAAAGACAGCAGCGACAGGGGCACCCCGCAACTTTCGCCTACGAAGGAGCGTCAGCGTAGCCAAGCTGGCGACGAGCAGCTGACAACATCTTTAATATCTTCAACATCTTTAACATAACATGACAACAACAACTGATAAGAGAGAACCTACAGCGCTTCATAGAGTGCAATTTTTTTTTAATAGCACTGTGTGCAACATTTTTTTGATTGCACTGCGATGCATATATTTTTTTACTGATTATAAAAATCAATTGCAACAGTGAGTGGAACCTTTTCTGCCCGATGAGAAGTTCGGCCTGCAAAGCCAAACAAAAAATTAGGTAGGAAATCTGTAAATTCATACGGATAAATTAATTTTAAATTTCTCACCGCCGCAAGGCGTCTAATCAATTTTAAACTTCTCACCGCCGCAAGGTGTCTAAATGTCTCAAAGCCAAGACATTGAAAATTATTATTATCATTATACTTACTATAATATATATATTTATATATATTAATGAATCGATATTAAGCGCAAATTTTGCCTCATTTGCACATGTACGACGTATGTTTCGATGGTCCTGTAACTAAATCAATTGATGTAAAATTTGTTTCCTCATTTGAATACATTATAGTTTAAGATCATATATGTATATGCTTTTTGTATAATGCACTAAACCACAACAAAAATAGCATCAGCAACAACAATTTATTAAATAAACATTTGAAAACTGTAAAAACAAAAGGAAGACAAAGTAGATAACTTAACATATAAATTTGAAAGCACATAAAAAAAAAAGAATAAATTAACAATAAGTAAACAATTCTATAAGTAAATTATATCCAGACCAAATATATTCAGAAAAAACTGTATTAGGAGAAAACTTCTTTTCAAACATGAGTCTAGTAGATGTTAAGTCAGTGGACTTCACTGCCAATGTAATCAACAAGGTTGAAGTTGTGCCTTTAAACCTGGATATCATAATATCCTGTTTAATCATTATGACAATAATTATGTTGGTTAATATATGCTTAAACTATATAAAATGCATAATAAATGCCTTAAGAAAAAATATATAAGTAAAGCTAATGATTTAGACAGAGTTTGATTGCTTAAAGTCAATAAATAAAGTATGAATAAAATATAAATAAAGAAAAAACAAAAAAAACCAAATAAATAAATACAGAATATACAGAATATATGTATTTCGAAATGGATCCGATTTTTAACACAATAGGAGAATGTTTAGATATGCTAGACAGCGATTGGTATGAAATTGAAAACTTCTTGAATGACCAAAGAGAACATTCAACAATATCAACCAATGACAGCTGTAATGAGGATTCTAAAGAGAGTCCCCAGTAAAGAAAGGAAGAAAATGTTTATATAATGGGTAAACATATTCAGAACGTAATTAAAAAGCTAGAAAAGCAAGACCCGAACATCGTGAGCAGAGACTCTTTCCTGATATCGCGAGAACCAATAAATCTTTCAAGTGCTTAAATAAAGCAGCACCGATATCGAATGAAACAATAATAAAGCATGCCAACATTTTAGTAGATAATTGTAATAAAGTAACAAAATTAGTTACCGAATGTAACTCCAAATTATATTCATTACAGAACTTGCAAGTTTCTGACGTTGTCAAACGTCTACGAGAAAACCTACTGTACGTATCGGACAGACATAGGTAATTTATCTATTGTATGCCGTCGATGAGTATCCCGGCTACATTTGATGAATCAATATTGATTGCCGATAATCTTTCGGAAGATACTCATTCTTTAGATATAATGGAAACAGGGAAGCCAAGTACTATGGCAGAATCAGCCGCAGTTTCAAGGGAATATGTGCGACAAATTTTGTCCACAATACCTGACTTTGACGGCAAGAGATTAAATCTAAATAGATTTCTCACGGCACTCCGTTTTACAGATCTTACAAAAGGAGATCAGCAGATGCTGGCAGTCGAGGTAATCAAGACACAGATAATCGGTCCTTTATCATACAAAGTTGAAAATGAAAAGACCATTATCGGTATAATAAGTGTATTGAAGACATCAGTTAAAGACGAATCGCCTGATGTCATTAAAGCAAAGTTGCTAATAACACAACAGCGCGGCAAAACTGCAGCGCAGTATACTACTGAAATTGAAAACCTACGTAGGTCGCTTGAGGCAGTCTACATAGATGACGGTCTAGATTCAAACAATGCAGATAAATTCGCCAAAAAGAAGCGATCTCTGCAATGACAAAGAATTTTAGAAGCAGGATGAATGGCGTGATGGAAAAATACTTACACTGCTGTACGGAAATGACCGGCAATTCGAATAGTGTGTTATTCTATAGCAATAGAGGACACTTTCGAGGTAATAATAACCGAGGAAATTACCAAAACAGAGGTAATGACCCAGGTAATTATAGCAACTATAATAACAATTATAGAGCCCGAGGTGGTTACCGCGGAGGAAATAGGGGACGCGGAGGTAACCAGAATAATAACAG
>JAEIGL010000199.1:0-27717 GCA_018903715.1 Zaprionus davidi | reverse complement strand
TATGCTTGAGGACACGCTTATCATAAATTATAACAATATCGTTTTCATACTCACCAACACAAAAGGGACTTGTTGAACTTGTTGAACAAGGGTCTCCGCACTGTCAAATATCAATAAGATATCTTGAGTCACACGCTTCTGTGCACTGGCGCCTGCGTACACACATTCACGCTATAACACCTGCGCATACAAACACGATCATACATGCTCAGTTTCCCACGCACACACACCCTTGAACACATTAACTTGTTGAACTAGGGTCTCCCGGACTGTCAAATATCACGGCTAACCCCACAAAAAGGACAATGCACACATTAACTTGTTGAACTAGGGTCTCCAGGACTGTCAAATATCAAGATATCTTGAGTCACACGCTTCTGTGCACTAGCGCCTGCGTACACACATTCACCCTCTAACACCTACGCATGCAAACACGATTTTACATGCTCAGTTTCCCACGCACACACACACCCTCGAACACATTTACCCTGCGGCACGTGCACATGCAAACACGATCATCCATACTCAGTTTGACATGCTCCCCTGCATACTAATTATCCCTATTATGACCTACAAATAACCGATCCACCCAAACAACTCATCGATCCTTTATTACCTAATCCCCCTCCTCACAATCCATTACCTTCATTTACACACCCTCATTAATTTTTATTACCCCACCCCACTTTTTGTCCTAGAACCCGCGCCCATATTACACCTTGCGTACACACATTCACCCTCTAACACCTGCGCATGCAAACACGATCATACATGCTCAGTTTCCCACGCACACGCACCCTCGAACACATTTACCCCGTCGCACGTGCGCATGCTCACACTATCAACCCATTAATTATCCCTATTACAAATAACCGATCAACATGTTTATTAGGATCCTTTATTACCTAATCCTCCTCCTCACCACACATTACCTTCATTTACACACCCTCTAGAACCCGCGCCCATATTACACTTGACCTTTTTTACCACAGTGATAGGGGACCACCTCACGTACATACCTTTTTATCCCTCATGCACCTTTTTTACAGGAAACCACCTCACACCACTTTTTGTCCTAGAACCCGCGCCCATTGTCCTAGAACCCTCGCCCATATTACACCTAACCTTTTTTACCCCTCACCTGACCTTTTTATCCCTCACCTGCCCTTTTTTACCCCTCACCCCTGACCTTTTCATCCCTCACTTGACCTTTTTATACCTCACGTACCTTTCTACCGGAAACCACCTCACTCCACTTTTTGTCCCAGAACCCGCATTTCCTATCTACTCTTGCTCTCCTACCTATGTTGATAATAAACCGGATTTGTTTATTTATAATATATTATTTTATTTAACTTAATGAGCTTGTGCTGCTTGCACTTCCTTTCTTCTTTACATTTTATGAGCAAGTGGACAATTGACTTCATTATGTTAATCAACACTACATTATGCTTTTTCAGAACAGTTGATTTACTCTTATGCTAATTAACATTACAGATCAAGACACACACATTTATTCCAACAGTAGGGTTTATATTCATGTTTCATACAAGCTAGGTATAGTATTTACATAGGTTTACATACATGATAATAAAAGACAAATGTTACTTATCTAGGTCTAATGATATCTGCTGATTTATGCCATGCAGATGGTGCGAAATCGTGCATCTGCATGCATAAAGATAAACGGTCATTATTTACTAAGTCCGCCAGCATATCAGCAAACGGCCAGTATTTATTGTGTCTGTATGCCTACCAGCGGGGGTCAGTGCATATCAGTAAAGGATCACTGTTGATTTAGGTACGTGTGAAACGTACCCTGTCACCTAGCTGCTTAAGATAGCAGTATACCTGCGTATCATCTGCAGCATACGATTATTGAACATATGTTCAAGAATCGTCGATCTAAATTGATCTAGGTTCTCTTCGATTGGTGGCCGTTGAACATATGTTCAAGAATCATCGATCTAAATTGATCTAGGTTCTCTTCGATTGGTGGAGCTGATTTAGCGGATGTCCTTTTTTGTAGTATTTGTTTATAATATAAGTTACGATGTGATGATGTTTAATCGGTTCAATTTCTTGAGGTAATTGAAAGGTGTTGCTTGAGAAGAGTTTCTTTCGTAGTTGTTGTAAGTCGATATAATGTTGCATCAACTCTTCCTTCGTTAATGTGGTGTCAGGTCCTTTTTTCAACCATACTTGTCCTCTATTCAGGATTTCGAAACAGTGTTTGACTCCTAGGATAACGTCTATTTTTCGAGGTTTTCCAACTATCAGGGCAGATATTACAACGGCAAAACCATTGCTTCCAACCTACGTGTAGAACTGAAATCTCTATAATTTGATTTCAGCATGACATTGATGCGAGCATTGGAAGTGTGAACCTTTCCTCCAATGCCATTGATTTCTAACGTCCTAATGTCTTGACAACTCGTTCTGATATGGCGTTTATTTGAAATTCTGAGTCTAGGAGACCTCTAAATTTGGCCTTTTGTCCATTGTTTCCCTGAATCGTAACTCGGGCAGTGGCTAACAGAATATAACTTGATTGTTGTCCACTTGCGGTAGCAGCTGTTGTGTTTTCAGGTTTTAATTCTAAGTGTAATAACGTGTTATGTTTTTTGTTACACTTAAAACAGTCTCTTTTCGAGCATGAACTTGTTGGATGCTCTGAGCGGAAGCATTTTGCACAGAGTTTCTGTCTCTGTACCCAATGTACCCAACGTTCTGCTGCTGTTCGTCGGGTATAACTCTTTTTCGTCGTATATTGTATTATATAATAAAAACACATACTTTCTCGTTTTCGTCCATTAAAATGGAACAAGAAAAGCCAAAAGCGAATCGGACGTCTCTTGACAGTAGAACATCGCCTAGAAACTGGTGCTATACCACTAAACGCGTCCGAGCTTGAGTACAGGCTTCAACTTTTGTCCGAGGCAACCGGACTTCAAGAACATATTGAAAGCCTTGATAAAAATAATGAGTTTGGCGCCGATTTGTAGGAACTGTCAATCACGACTAAAGCGAGAATTATGTCGCTTCTTTCAGCCATGATGTCATCGAGCGAAACAAATGAAAAAGTTTCGGCTCCGATGCCACCAACTCGAGCTCGGTTCCCTAATTTGGCATTACCCAAATTTAGCGGAAATTATTCTGATTTCCATAATTTTATGGGATTATTCGATACTCTTGTTCATAATGATAAGAGCATTCCGGTTCCTGTCTCTCTAGTGATGCCTTGGGAACGATTCCAAGTCACCGAGAGCAACTGATGAAAAGGCTATGGAAAGCCTAAGGAGAGTCTATGATAACGAATGCCTTATCTTTATTAACAATATCTCATCATTGTTTAGTCTTCCTACAATGAACAATCTGCATCCTTTCTTAGAAGTTTAATCGATATATGGTTCATTGTTATCGATAGGCGATGACACTAAAATAGCGAATACAATGCTGATTCATTTGGTATTTAACTCAGTCCATCATGTGACCAAACAAAAATGGGAAGAGCAGCTAGATTATGACAAATTACCTTTGTGGTCCGTTTTTGAAAGGAAATAGAATAGTCGATACCAGCATCTAACGGCTGAAGAATCGACAAAGCCAAAATCGGATAAAGTAGTTCCAAACAGGCAGCATAATCAAAGTTCCTTTGTCTGCTCTTCAACTAGCACCAATCAGACCTGCTGTTACTGCAATTCAAATGACAATTTAATAGAAACTTGTAGTCCGTTCACTCGTCTCTCCGTCATGCAGAGATTTAAGTTTGTAAAGTTCGCATCGTTATAAATAGTCTAAAAAAGGGTCACACTGTTGTAAAATCCAAATCTAAAAAATGTCGAGTTTGTGGTCGCTCGCATCATCAATTATTGCATAGATACACAGTGACTGAAAATAGCTTAGCGCTACCACCACCTTTAGAGAATATTACTCCTCCTCCAAGTGAAGATCACCCTTCCACTACGCATTCTATGCATGCGTCAGCGTTGGTGAGGGTAATTCTTGCAACATCGATGGTAAGCGTCCGAACAAAAAGAGGAAATTACATTTTGGCCCGAGCACTTCTTCACTCTGGGTCACAAACTAACTTCGTAACTGAAGATTTGGCTGAACGCTTACAGATCCGCAAAGAAGAGTCATGTATAAACTTGCTTGGTATTGGCGCAGCCAATTCTCATGTCAAGAATAAAATACATACGGTGGTGAAGTCGCGAATAACTGGTAGTGAGTTCACGTTTTATTTTTTCAATTTTTGGGTATCACCTAGACCAGTCAGTGAATGTCAGCGACTGCAAAATCCCAAAGAACTTACCATTAGCAGACCCATACTTTTACAAACCTCAACGGATAATTGTTAATTGGTGCGAAATTCGCGATACTTTTTGAACATACCTCGTACATAGACGTCAGAAATCCTAGATCCTCCACTGGGTTTCAAGTCCGAATTCATCGCTATATTTGGTGCATAATTCTATTAGTGTAGATTTTAATTGCTGTGAAAAAAAATTTTTTGGTGATTAAGATATGACAATTTTTGTTTGATAAATGTCATAGTGCTAAAGTGATTCATATTGTAAATCTTGTATACTTGATATTCGGTCTTTACTGGTTGTATTCAATAATCAGCCAAATGCATTTTTAGTTATTGCAACTGTGTTTGCAACATAAATGTCATTTTGAATTTCCTGGTTGGGTATTAGGATAAATGTATTTTTCGGGCAACCTGGGATCTTTTTGATAGAATTATTGAGTTATTACCAGAACTGTATGTTATTGGAACATAATTGGGAAATTAAAATTATTTATTCTAATTTTAAGCCAATCTTTTGACAATTGAATTTCTTTATGAAATCAATGCCTAATATTCCATCACATGAGATTAAGAAATGTGAATCTGCTATATGAAAATCGTGTGGAATTATGTAATTGCCTATCTGTATTTCAATTGAAATATTAATCCTTTGGATTGAATTAATTCTTGTGGTATTTATTGAATATTAATTTTTATTATTTTGCCCAAATATCGTGATAGATATAAGAATTTTCTGTTAGAAGGGAAATATCTGAACCTGTGTCTATTTTTACCACGCTATGGGTAATTGTTATAGTATAGGACAGTGTTTGACTGTCCAGTTGCTTCTTTGCATCTATTTACAATTTTTCATATGGCATCATTAATTGTATGGAAGGTACCAGTTTGCATGATAAGTTGAATCTTATCTATTGCGCAGTTTTTAGTCATTGCTTTAACAGTATGCTAAGTTGAATAACTTCTGGCTAACTCCATGGGTAAGCCGTCTGTTATGTATGCACCTTCTAAAGCTTTTGTCAACTGCTCAACCTCTGCTGTGTATTGGTTGGCAGTTTTGCTACGTTGCTGTAAGTTCATCAGCTTGGCTGACAATACTTCAACAGTTTCGTCTTTGACAGAAATAGTAGTTTAATTTCCGATTAGTCAATTAAAAGGCGAATGCGAACAATTAGCTGTTTCGATAATAAAAACAAAGCTAAAGGGTGTGCTTTGTTTTTATTATCGAAACACAGCTAATCATTCGTGTTTCGCCTTTTATCTATGAAACTTATCATATTTTCGATCATTTATTCTTGAATATAGAAATGGAGCAGGGAAGATCCCGCTTCAGTCGAAGTCAAATGGTAAGTGAGCTTAAGATCTACAAACAAAAGGTTTCTTAGCCTAAATCGAGTAGAGCTGCCAGCGCACCGTATGTACATATATATGAATTGTCGCCAAGCGCCAACATTGAAAGAGGAGGAGTACTACATACACACATAGTAAGCGATCAGGGCATAGCCGGCGTGTGAATGTTGACTATGCAATTATGTATGTTAGCCTTCAAGTGGATGCTCGTATTACACATACCTTTGTATATATTGCAACAAAGTGCTACAATGTGATACAATGGTAAACCAATATATATGCATACCACACTATCAAACTTAAGTTTGAATCAAGATCTGAATCTTTATCTGGGTAATCCGCAACTGTTAAAATAGCTGAGCATGTAAGATCCTTTAGATTCTTTATCTTCGATTTCGGAATCTAAATTATTTTCCGATTCGATCTCTTCTGACTCAGACTTTATTTTGCTCCCATTTTTCTGCCCATGTTTCTGTTGATGTTGTTGTTACTGTTGTTGGCCATTTGCCCTGGACAGGTGTTGTTCTTCTGTTCTTTTCCGGTTTTCCAGATCTCAGATGGTAGTGGCGTGCCAAATGTCACGGTCGCTATGTAGAATTTGATAGGTAGCCATGTAGAATTAAATTGGTCGATTAGTTAAATAAGATGGGTTTGTTGCGGTTTGCTGAGAGAAGAACTTCTGTTCTTCTCTAAGTATCTTTATTGAATGAATTCTTAGTCTATTACATATTCTTTGCTTAGGCTTAGGCACGTAGCTGCGCTGTCGGAAACTCTGTTTTATATGAAAAGGCACTGGGTACAGCGTGTACCCCATATAATTTATGAAATGTAATACAGCGTCACACTATTATTATATCTTATATAAAACCAAAACCACGTAGAACATATTTGTGCTTGCATACACTACACAACCAAAATTTAAAATCGCATCTGTATGGATGGGCACTACTAATATAAAAACACAGTTTTTTCTGCATCGAACAATTACCGATGTGAGTGAGAATTGGAAGTTTATAGAGGTAGATTGTAGGCAGTGTTCTTGCCAATTACTTAGGAAGTGGTGTTTAATTCACGATAGTATTAGTATGCAGGTGCCACTATTGGCTTTGCCAATGAAGTGTGTCATGATTTGCTGCATCAAAACACAATCGCTTCAACTCCGATTGGCTGCTGTTACATGTTCCCGTGAGAACACTTTTGATTATTTTTTTGAGCGTAAGCTGTGTCTACATTTGGCGATTGATCTCTCAAAGCAGTCAATTAAAACAATAATCAACCGAACAATAACAACCAATAGTGCCAAGATATAGATTTATACAGATTTATCAACCATGGAACAACTAACAGTATCGTAACGACAACCAACTAGGTAATAATAGAATCGTCAGTACTATAGGAATGATAACCACAGGAATACCATAATAGGAAGACCTCATACATTAATAGTTGGGAGGGAGGCATCCCCGATTCCATAAATTACTTTTATTCTAAATAAGTATAAATGTAAGATGGTATACGTTGATGCAAGTTGGCAACCCCACCAATAGAGGACAGTTGGCATGCCTGCGAACCGAAGAGTGTTGCCAGAAGAGAGAAGTAAAAGAGAGTCGTAGTCGGTGGTCTCGTGCATAAAGTTGACAGTTGAACAAACCGCTATTAAGTTGTAAACTTGCCAAACATTAAGTCGTAAAGAATACTGAAGTTTTAACTCCATTATTTTGTAATTAATTAACCTAACTGAATCGATTTGAACCATTATAATAAACTCATTGTAATAATAACCTTACATCTGGGGGCTCGTGCCGGTTTGTGATTCATATCGGTTAATACAATACGTTGAAAAGTGGATAAAGTTGAAAATTTGTATGATAGTGAACTCTTGATTATTGAGTTGAACAGTTGTGAAAAGACAAAGGATTTTTTTTGTCTGAACAGTCGCAGTCAAATTGTGGTTTTACCGTTGCTGAACGTCGAAAATTTAAACACGCATATACATACATAAAAGCGAACGCGAGAAATGCCAAAAACGAGAAGTGCACACGCGTTAGAAGAAAGAATGAGCAGTACAAGAAATGAGAATCAGTATATAGACGAAAGCGAAGAAGAAACGGTAATGGAACAAGAAAACGCGAAAAGAGACTTAACGGCCGCGAACAATTATGACCTCAATGCCAAAATACAGCAGCTTATGCAGTTGTTGTCACTCAAAGTTGAGGTGGATGAACAGCGTGAAAACCAAGTGAAAATTACAGCAAACAATTTTGAAAAAGTGGTCAACGATTTTGATGGTGTTTCAATACCAGTTGTCAAGTGGCTCGAAATTTTTGAACACAATGCCGAAGCCTATGGGCTAAATGAAAAACAGAAATACGTGCAAGCTAGAGAAAGAATGTGTGGCACCGCAAAACTCTTTTTAGAATCGGAATATATAAACAATTATAATGAGTTGAAACATAAATTAATTGATGAATTTCGATGCAGTTGGAACAGTGCTGATATTCACCAACAGCTGAAAGATCGCAAAAAGAAAAAAACGGAGTCTTTTCACGAGTACATGCTGAACATGAAAAAAGTTGCAAGTATGGGTGAAGTAGAAGAGACGGCAGTAATTCGCCACATTGTTAACGGATTGCAGATCAAAAGCGAATTCAAATTTGCTATGTATCGATGCAAAACGTATAAGCACCTTAAAGAGGAATACGAAACATATGAGCTAGTTCACAGAAACGATAATTATCCGATAAACGCTAATCATCAAAAGAACGAGAACAACAATCACTGGAATCAAAACAAAACAGACGCAGAAAAACCGAAAAAGAAAGAATACTGTTTCAATTGCGGCTCGTCAGAACATAAAAGGAAGGAATGCACATCAGCCACAAAATGCTTCCGCTGCAACGAGGAAGGGCATATTTCGCGCAGTTGTCCATCAAACGCTGATCGAGTTCGAGTTATTTCAAATAGTTATCGACTTAAAACAATTCTTTTAAATGGCTTACAGGTGGAGTGCTTAGTAGATACTGGCTCCGATGTAACCATTGTAAAGCAGAACATCGCAGATAAGTTGAATGTGGACATTTTTAAAACCGCATCAACGCTACGTGGTCTGGGCAACGCCAGCACAAAGCCAATTGGATATTTCAACGCCGAAGTGGAAATCGACACGCTGCGTACGAAGCAGAAATTCTTGATTGTGTCAAACTGCAAGATGGACTGCAATGTGATACTTGGTTATGACTTTATAAGGAAGTTTGAATTCATAGCTGATTCGAACGGATTTTTATTTCAACGTGTACTGAACGACCATAGTTCTACAGATGAGTATGCAATGGAAGTTTACAGCGTTTTTGAAGAATATAACAACATTACAGCGCCAAAAAATTACCAGAAGGAAGTGAAGGATATGATCGAAGATGCATTTCAGCTGCAAGAGGCGGATCACGCGCAATGTCTAATTATGCTGAACATTGTTCCAGATGGTAACATAGTGCCGTTTCGACAAGCACCCAGTCGTCTGTCACCGAACGAAGCAGAAGCTGTAAAGAATCAGATCAATGATGGTTGCAGATGGGAATTGTACGCGAATCATTTTCTAACGTAGCAAGTCGAGTGGTCGTGGTGAAGAAGAAGGATCAAACATTGAGGGTATGCGTCGATTACCGTAAGCTGAACAGCATGGTACTTCAGGATTTGTTTCCTGTGCCACTTATTGAAGATGTTCTTGACAAACTGCAAGCAGCGAAATTTTTCACGATTATGGATTTAGAAAATGGTTTCTTTCACGTTCCCATCGAAGACAAGAGCAGACACCTAACGGCTTTCATCACACGAGAAGGACTTTTTGAATTTAACAGGGCTCCTTTTGGATTTAAGAATTTGCCAGCTGCATTCATCAGAAATGTCAACCATGTTTTTCAAAAACTTATTAATGAAGAAGTGATGCAGCTTTATATGGACGACATTGTTATTTTCGCAGAGTCTGCAAACGTATGCATGCAGAAGAGCAGACAAGTTTTGGAAACAGCAGCCAGGTATGGTTTAAGGATAAAATGGAAAAAATGCAGTTTCCTACAGCAGAGTATAAACTTCCTGGGTCATACAGTGGCAAACGGACGAGTTTGGCTTGGAGCAGACAAAACATCAGCTGTAAGACGATTTGCTTATCCAAAGGATATAAAAGGCGTCCAATCGTTTCTGGGTTTGACTGGATTTTTTCGAAAATTTATTCCGCGTTATGCAGAGATAGCGCGCCCGTTAACGAATTTGTTGAGGAAGAACGCTGTATTTATAATTGGTGAAGCTGAAAAGGACTCAATCGATAGATTAAAGGATGTGTTAACAAGTGAGCCAGTATTGCACATATACTCTAGGGAGGCAATGACAGAGCTACATACCGACGCTTAAAAGGACGGACAAGGAGCTGTGCTGCGGCAGTGCTTTGAAGGACATATGCATCCCGTGTATTTCTGGAGCAAAAAGACGAGTGAAGCCGAGGCCAAAAAACACAGTTATATATTGGAGATCAAGGCTGCATACCTTGCTCTTAAGAAATTCCGCCATTTTTTGTTGGGAACTCGATTCAAATTGGTTACAGATTGCGCAGCATTTAAGCAGACGACAAGTAAAGACGAAATACCGCGCGATGTAGAGGAATGGGTACTCTACATAAAAAGCTTCACACCAGATATGGAACATCGTGCAGGAGCAAGGATGAAGCACGTCGATCATCTTAGTCGTTACCCACAGGATGTTTTAATAATCACAACTGAGTTGTCAGCTCGGTTACGAAAAGCGCAGCAAGAAGACGATAACGTTAAAGCAGTATTGCAGTTGCTTCAGAATGGGCCTTATAAGAATTTTAAGATCAAGGGTGGACTACTCTTCAAAGAAGTTGATGGTTGCGAACTTCTAGTTGTCCCCAAGATTATGGAGCGTGATGTCATTAAAAACGCTCATGACTCTGGTCACTTCGCCGCACGTAAAACAATGCATAACATAAAGCAGCAATACTTTATCTCGCATTTAGAGGGAAAAGTTTCAAAGTATATTTCTAATTGTATTGTTTGTATAATACACAGTAAAAAATTGGGCAAACAAGAAGGACGTTTACACTGTATAGGAAAAGGTGATGTTCCCCTGCAAACGCTGCATGTAGACCATCTTGGACCGATGGATATGACTTCTAAGATGTACAAGTACATCTTTGCAGTGGTTGATGGATTCTCCAAATTCGTGTGGCTGAATCCTGTGAAGTCGACAGGACAAGATGAAGTTGTGAAGAAGCTAAAAGAATGGGCAAGCGTATTCGGATTTCCTGCCCGTATAGTAAGCGATAGAGGATCGGCGTTTAAATCAAACGCTTACAAAGAGTTTCTGGAGGTCAACATGGTGGAGCAGATTTGCACAACAACCGGAGTTGCAAGAGGCAACGGTCAAGTCGAGAGGGTCAATCGCTGCATAATTGACATTCTTACGAAGCTGTCTTCAGACGAACCTGCTAAGTGGTACAAGTATGTGCCACGTGTACAGATGGCAATTAACTCGCATGTACATTCGACAACGCTGTCAACGCCGTTCGAGATAATGTTCGGGACGAAGATGTGTACGAAGGACGATCGTTTGCTAGACATGCTGCAGCAGGAGTTGGTCGAGAAGTTCAACGAAGAGCGACAGCAGCTGCGCATAGAAGCAAAACATAATATTGAAGAGGCACAGAAGAATTACAAGATGCACTACGACAAGAAGCGTCGTACGGAGCAGATATACAAGTTGGGCGACTTGGTCGCTATAAAGCGAACTCAATTTGTTGCAGGCCGAAAACTGGCTAGCGAATATCTTGGTCCTTATGCTGTCATAAAGGTTAAGAGAAACGGTCGCTATGATGTGAAGAAGGCATCAATAAGCACCGAGGGACCAAATGTTACTGCAACAAGCTGCGATAATATGAAGTTGTGGAAATATGTAGCCGAAAACGAGGATATTTTGTCATCCGGGACAGATGACGAAGATTAGGAGGGCCGAATGTAAGATGGTATACGTTGATGCAAGTTGGCAACCCCACCAATAGAGGACAGTTGGCATGCCTGCGAACCGAAGAGTGTTGCCAGAAGAGAGAAGCAAAAGAGAGTCGTAGTCGGTGGTTTCGCGCATAAAGTTGACAGTTGAACAAACCGCTATTAAGTTGTAAAGTTGCCAAACATGAAGTCGTAAAGAATACTGAAGTTTTAACCGCCATTATTTTGTAATTAATTAACCTAACTGAATCGATTTGAACCATTATAATAAACTCATTTTAATAATAACCTTACATAAATATCCGAGTTAATGAAGCCATGTCTGTTGGAATGACCGCCAAATCCCGAAAAAATTAGGGTTTATTTTTAAAAAATTTTTAGGTCTACCCACCTGACCAAATCGATTTTGTAAATAAAAAAGAGAAAATCAGGAATTGTAACGGTGAAGAATTTAATTATATTGAGCACATTCAGCTCGGTTACGAAAAGCGCAGCAAGAAGACGATAACGTTAAAGCAGTATTGCAGTTGCTTCAGAATGGGCCTTATAAGAATTTTAAGATCAAGGATGGACTACACTTCAAAGAAG
Source organism: Zaprionus davidi (assembly GCA_018903715.1). NCBI lineage: Eukaryota > Metazoa > Arthropoda > Insecta > Diptera > Drosophilidae > Zaprionus > Zaprionus davidi. The sequence goes on along the minus strand of JAEIGL010000199.1, from coordinate 15,453 downwards.
TTGATGGTTGCGAACTTCTAGTTGTCCCCAAGATTATGGAGCGTGATGTCATTAAAAACGCTCATGACTCTGGTCACTTCGCCGCACGTAAAACAATGCATAACATAAAGCAGCAATACTTTATCTCGCATTTAGAGGGAAAAGTTTCAAAGAGATTATTGAGTTGAACAGTTGTGAAAAGACAAAGGATTTTTTTTGTCTGAACAGTCGCAGTCAAATTGTGGTTTTACCGTTGCTGAACGTCGAAAATTTAAACACGCATATACATACATAAAAGCGAACGCGAGAAATGCCAAAAACGAGAAGTGCACACGCGTTAGAAGAAAGAATGAGCAGTACAAGAAATGAGAATCAGTATATAGACGAAAGCGAAGAAGAAACGATAATGGAACAAGAAAACGCGAAAAGAGACTTAACGGCCGCGAACAATTATGACCTCAATGCCAAAATACAGCAGCTTATGCAGTTGTTGTCACTCAAAGTTGAAATGGATGAACAGCGCGAAAACCAAGTGAAAATTACAGCAAACAATTTTGAAAAAGTGGTCAACGATTTTGATGGTGTTTCAATACCAGTTGTCAAGTGGTTCGAAATTTTTGAACACAATGCCGAAGCCTATGGGCTAAATGAAAAACAGAAATACGTGCAAGCTAGAGAAAGAATGTGTGGCACCGCAAAACTCTTTTTAGAATCGGAATATATAAACAATTATAATGAGTTGAAACATAAATTAATTGATGAATTTCGATGCAGTTGGAACAGTGCTGATATTCACCAACAGCTGAAAGATCGCAAAAAGAAAAAACGGAGTCTTTTCACGAGTACATGCTGAACATGAAAAAAGTTGCAAGTATGGGTGAAGTAGAAGAGACGGCAGTAATTCGCCACATTGTTAACGGATTGCAGATCAAAAGCGAATTCAAATTTGCTATGTATCGATGCAAAACGTATAAGCAGCTTAAAGAGGAATACGAAACATATGAGCTAGTTCACAGAAACGATAATTATCCGATAAACGCTAATCATCAAAAGAACGAGAACAACAATCACTGGAATCAAAACAAAACAGACGCAGAAAAACCGAAAAAGAAAGAATACTGTTTCAATTGCGGCTCGTCAGAACATAAAAGGAAGGAATGCACATCAGCCACAAAATGCTTCCGCTGCAACGAGGAAGGGCATATTTCGCGCAGTTGTCCATCAAACGCTGATCGAGTTCGAGTTATTTCAAATAGTTATCGACTTAAAACAATTCTTTTAAATGGCTTACAGGTGGAGTGCTTAGTAGATACTGGCTCCGATGTAACCATTGTAAAGCAGAACATCGCAGATAAGTTGAATGTGGACATTTTTAAAACCGCATCAACGCTACGTGGTCTGGGCAACGCCAGCACAAAGCCAATTGGATATTTCAACGCCGAAGTGGAAATCGACACGCTGCGTACGAAGCAGAAATTCTTGATTGTGTCAAACTGCGAGATGGACTGCAATGTGATACTTGGTTACGACTTTATAAGGAAGTTTGAATTCATAGCTGATTCGAACGGATTTTTATTTCAACGTGTACTGAACGACCATAGTTCTACAGATGAGTATGCAATGGAAGTTTACAGCGTTTTTGAAGAATATAACAACATTACAGCGCCAAAAAATTACCAGAAGGAAGTGAAGGATATGATCGAAGATGCATTTCAGCTGCAAGAGGCGGATCACGCGCAATGTCTAATTATGCTGAACATTGTTCCAGATGGTAACATAGTGCCGTTTCGACAAGCACCCAGTCGTCTGTCACCGAACGAAGCAGAAGCTGTAAAGAATCAGATCAATGATGGTTGCAGATGGGAATTGTACGCGAATCATTTTCTAACGTAGCAAGTCGAGTGGTCGTGGTGAAGAAGAAGGATCAAACATTGAGGGTATGCGTCGATTACCGTAAGCTGAACAGCATGGTACTTCAGGATTTGTTTCCTGTGCCACTTATTGAAGATGTTCTTGACAAACTGCAAGCAGCGAAATTTTTCACGATTATGGATTTAGAAAATGGTTTCTTTCACGTTCCCATCGAAGACAAGAGCAGACACCTAACGGCTTTCATCACACGAGAAGGACTTTTTGAATTTAACAGGGCTCCTTTTGGATTTAAGAATTTGCCAGCTGCATTCATCAGAAATGTCAACCATGTTTTTCAAAAACTTATTAATGAAGAAGTGATGCAGCTTTATATGGACGACATTGTTATTTTCGCAGAGTCTGCAGACTTATGCATGCAGAAGAGCAGACAAGTTTTGGAAACAGCAGCCAGGTATGGTTTAAGGATAAAATGGAAAAAATTCAGTTTCCTACAGCAGAGTATAAACTTCCTGGGTCATACAGTGGCAAACGGACGAGTTTGGCCTGGAGCAGACAAAACATCAGCTGTAAGACGATTTGCTTATCCAAAGGATATAAAAGGCGTCCAATCGTTTCTGGGTTTGACTGGATTTTTTCGAAAATTTATTCCGCGTTATGCAGAGATAGCGCGCCCGTTAACGAATTTGTTGAGGAAGAACGCTGTATTTATAATTGGTGAAGCTGAAAAGGACTCAATCGATAGATTAAAGGATGTGTTAACAAGTGAGCCAGTATTGCACATATACTCTAGGGAGGCAAAGACAGAGCTACATACCGACGCTTAAAAGGAGGGACAAGGAGCTGTGCTGCGGCAGTGCTTTCAAGGACATATGCATCCCGTGTATTTCTGGAGCAAAAAGACGAGTGAAGCCGAGGCCAAAAAACACAGTTATATATTGGAGATCAAGGCTGCATACCTTGCTCTTAAGAAATTCCGCCATTTTTTGTTGGGAACTCGATTCAAATTGGTTACAGATTGCGCAGCATTTAAGCAGACGACAAGTAAAGACGAAATACCGCGCGATGTAGAGGAATGGGTACTCTACATAAAAAGCTTCACACCAGATATGGAACATCGTGCAGGAGCAAGGATGAAGCACGTCGATCATCTTAGTCGTTACCCACAGGCTGTTTTAATAATCACAACTGAGTTGTCAGCTCGGTTACGAAAAGCGCAGCAAGAAGACGATAACGTTAAAGCAGTATTGCAGTTGCTTCAGAATGGGCCTTATAAGAATTTTAAGATCAAGGGTGGACTACTCTTCAAAGAAGTTGATGGTTGCGAACTTCTAGTTGTCCCCAAGATTATGGAGCGTGATGTCATTAAAAACGCTCATGACTCTGGTCACTTCGCCGCACGTAAAACAATGCATAACATAAAGCAGCAATACTTTATCTCGCATTTAGAGGGAAAAGTTTCAAAGTATATTTCTAATTGTATTGTTTGTATAATACACAGTAAAAAATTGGGCAAACAAGATGGACGTTTACACTGTATAGGAAAAGGTGATGTTCCCCTGCAAACGCTGCATGTAGACCATCTTGGACCGATGGATATGACTTCTAAGATGTACAAGTACATCTTTGCAGTGGTTGATGGATTCTCCAAATTCGTGTGGCTGAATCCTGTGAAGTCGACAGGACAAGATGAAGTTGTGAAGAAGCTAAAAGAATGGGCAAGCGTATTCGGATTTCCTGCCCGTATAGTAAGCGATAGAGGATCGGCGTTTAAATCAAACGCTTACAAAGAGTTTCTGGAGGTCAACATGGTGGAGCAGATTTGCACAACAACCGGAGTTGCAAGAGGCAACGGTCAAGTCGAGAGGGTCAATCGCTGCATAATTGACATTCTTACGAAGCTGTCTTCAGACGAACCTGCTAAGTGGTACAAGTATGTGCCACGTGTACAGATGGCAATTAACTCGCATGTACATTCGACAACGCTGTCAACGCCGTTCGAGATAATGTTCGGGACGAAGATGTGTACGAAGGACGATCGTTTGCTAGGACATGCTGCAGCAGGAGTTGGTCGAGAAGTTCAACGAAGAGCGACAGCAGCTGCGCATAGAAGCAAAACATAATATTGAAGAGGCACAGAAGAATTACAAGATGCACTACGACAAGAAGCGTCGTACGGAGCAGATATACAAGTTGGGCGACTTGGTCGCTATAAAGCGAACTCAATTTGTTGCAGGCCGAAAACTGGCTAGCGAATATCTTGGTCCTTATGCTGTCATAAAGGTTAAGAGAAACGGTCGCTATGATGTGAAGAAGGCATCAATAAGCACCGAGGGACCAAATATTACTGCAACAAGCTGCGATAATATGAAGTTTGGAAATATGTAGCCGAAAACGAGGATATTTTGTCATCCGGGACAGATGAGGAAGATCAGGAGGGCCGAATGTAAGATGGTATACGTTGATGCAAGTTGGCAACCCCACCAATAGAGGACAGTTGGCATGCCTGCGAACCGAAGAGTGTTGCCAGAAGAGAGAAGCAAAAGAGAGTCGTAGTCGGTGGTTTCGCGCATAAAGTTGACAGTTGAACAAACCGCTATTAAGTTGTAAAGTTGCCAAACATTAAGTCGTAAAGAATACTGAAGTTTTAACGCCATTATTTTGTAATTAATTAACCTAACTGAATCGATTTGAACCATTATAATAAACTCATTTTAATAATAACCTTACATAAATATCCGAGTTAATGAAGCCATGTCTGTTGGAATGACCGCCAAGATCCCAGAAACTATGGGATATAGCTATGAAAATTAGTAAGGTCTACCCACCTGACCAAATCGATTTTGTAAATAAAAAAGAGAAAATCAGGAATTGTAACGGTGAAGAATTTAATTATATTGAGCACATTCAATATTTTGTCTCTTTTGGATTAGAACTGAGAAGATATTTCTAAAGTCAGAACTGGTCCACATACAAAAACCTTACTTTCGACTGACTGTTCCTATAGCAGCTGTATGTAATACTAATCTAATTTTGTATTACTAGTCCAATTTTTATTTGTATGCATTAATTACATATTGAAAAATTAGATTGTTTTATCTAATTAACTTTGTTACCGAAAAACTGCAGTGGCTGTAAATTTGGCCGAGAAACGAAAATGCGTGCGTTCCATTGGATATAAGTATAATTTTATAGTACTTCATTGCTTAGCCTAGCTTAACTACGGTGGCGAAACGGGGCGAATTCAAAACATCAAATAAAGAACTTTATTGCGCTCCCGCTCCGCCCTAAACTAATTTACACTACACTTCAAGTTTTTCTATTTCTATCAATTAACTTAAAAGAGTATACTATACGCGAAGATCAATTGTATAGTAGATTTTGGTTATCTCCCTCCCTGCCCGTAAATCGATTAAACCCGAGTAATGATACAATTCTGCAACAACTCCGTGAATGTATGCAACACTCTGTACGCATAACATGGAAGTTATACGTTGAATAAATCGCTTTTGGCGAGAAGCAGGTATATCACAATCGAGCACACTGGATTGTAACTTTAATGATTGTTCCTAAATAGTTTCTGTCCCAGGGCTTCAAAGTTCGATTAGTTGACCGAGCAAGAGCATAGATGTGTACCTAAACTTCGATACACGGCTTCCTAGCTGATATCTCAGCTTTGGTTCAATTGTATATATTGCTGAGAAATAGCGCAGCCTTTCAAGTACTATATTAATAGCCTTCGATCGCTCAAGAGGACTGATTCGCCTAACAGGCAGAATGCGTGGGAGACCTCATGAGTAATATATATTCTTGCTCAGGATTCAAAGCCATGTCTGTCGGTCTGTCTGTCTGTGTGAATACACAGATCTCAGATATTATAAATGCTAGAGATTTGATCGGGAAAAAAAACTGAAGTTAAGCTAGAATGACTGGGTTGAAAAACATTCTCAAGGGGAAATTACACGTAACTAACGCAATAACGCAAAAGAAGTAAACTTCCTGTATGTCGTATGATGCATCGTTACCAACCCATCTAATAAAAACAGCAGTCTCATTTTTGATGGCACACACCACTTCCAGGTCTGCAATACAACACGACTTTGAAGACGCGCAGTGAAATACATAAGTAATTGATAAGATCTTTGTTCAGGAAAAAAGAAATTAAAATAAAGTGTCATTATAAATATGATAGATTTGTATATAACAAGCATATGTAGTAGGATAGGGTATGTAGATAGTATGCACACACATTGTATATATCAACATTGTATATAAATTTGTTGTATCAACACTGTATATAAACATTATGCTTAAGTTGTCGTTCGTTCTGTCTGTTTCGCAACATCGGTTCTCTAGCAACAAGCGAAGAGGCAGATCGGAGAGAGAGAGTCAGTCGAAGGCTTACGCTACCAAAGTCAAGTGTTAATAAAATTAAAGAGAGAAACTGAATTGTGCGTTTGCGTTTAACTAAAATAGGGGATATACATCATACCCCTACAATATCAGAAGTGGGCCGATCCCGACCAAATTAAAACAAAAAGACAAACATTTAATAAAATAAATAATAAATCAACGGCACAAATAAAACGGTGGTTGAGCGTGTTAAATGAGCCAACCACAGGAACAAAGAGAGAATTGATTTTGCGTTTAAATAAATTAACAAACGAGAAGCAAAATCAATTGCTATTATTTTCAAGCGACGATTGCCAAAATTTCGACGAAGGCAACGGTAATAGTTTGCAAAAAGGCAAAATGAATAACGGACAAGACGGAGAACACAATGACAACGAGAGTGGCAGCGAAGCTGGAGAGAGCAACGAAGACGGCGATGAGAACAGTACCGTGCGCAACAAGAAAAGTAACGACGAGAATAGCGGCAGAAGCGGCGTGCGCAACAACAAAAGTAACGACGAGAATAGCAGCAGAAGCGGCATGCGCAACAACAACGGCGGCAACGGGAATAGCGATGAAATGAGCAACAGAGAAGACGGTGACGAGGATGGCGGCAAAGACGGCGACGAGGATGGCGACAAAGACGGCGGCGAGGAAGGCAACCAAGACGGCGACAGAGAGGGGCGAGGCATTGCAGTCGGCAATAGAAACGACGAAACTGGAAGGAATGATGAAATTGGCGGCGCTGGCAACAATGTTGCTAAAGCTGCCAATAAAAAAGGCGGCGAGGGAAAACGAAATACAGTGGGACAAGCTGAGCAAAATATGGATTTATTATTGCGCATGGCAATCGATGTACTAAACGAATTTTCGGGAGATACATGTGCGCGCATTTATGGAATAAATGAACCGTTTATGAAGATGATGATTGTCAGCAAGATTAAAGGCAAAGCATGCATGTGGTTGCATGCAGATCCAGCGCGTGTATTGCTACCAACGGAGCAGTTGGTGGCTGAGCTGATAACGATGTTTGGTGAGAAGAAGTCAAAATTAGAGGCAAGACGAAAATTTGAGGATCGAAAATGGACGGCGGGCGAAAGCTTTGTTACTTATGCAGACGATAAGACGATGCTTGCACATGGCATAAATATGGACGAGGAAGAATTGTTGGCGCTCATCATTGAAGACATTCCAAATCAAATGCTACGTAATCAAGCTCGTATTCAATGCTTTGGAGATGTTCGGCACATAAAGCGAGCATTTGCGGAAGTGATGCTACCGAAAGTATACGAAGCAGATAAGAAGGCAGCGTCGGTGGAGAAGAATAGCAGCACACTCTCGCGCTGTTTCAATTGCAACTTGAAGGGACACTGGGCCAAGGAGTGCAAGAAGCCAAAGCGCGAAAAAGGATCGTGTTATGCCTGTGGTGAGATGGGGCACTTTGTGGCAACATGCCCCATAAACAAGAAGGGAGAGGGCAACGCTTATGTAAGATATTTTGAAATTAACTTTATGAATGATTCTAAGACAAAATTTATTACAGCATACCTCATAGACACGGGAAGCCCAATTTCATTCATAAAAATTAATAAAGTACCAAAAGGTGTTATTGAATTACCAGTTTTAAGTTCATTTTATGGATTAAATAATAGTTCCTTCAAAACATATGGAAAAATATTGTGTTACGTTATGAAAAATTTGGATAAAATAAATTTTAATTTAATAATTGTGGCAAACGAGTCTATGAGTTATGACGTAGTTTTGGGAAGAGATTTTATGGAAAAATAAAATTGAAAGTCAAAATAATAATAAAGCCGATAAAATGTTTGAAGAAGCAAATATGGACAATAATAATAAAACAGTTAGCGATAGTGTTAGTCAGGGTAGTAGTGAAAAGCAAATGGTTAGTGACAAGATAAGAAAAAGATTAGAAAAAGCTGCAAATTTTGAAATAAGCACAGTGGAGAGGGAATTGTTTGAAATTAATGTAATAGATGACTCAATTGATTACAAAATAGGTGACCAGATGGATCATTATGTGAGATGTCAATTTACTGAGTTGGTAGAAAATTGTTATGTTAATAAAGTAAGACCGAAAGAACCGGAGATTCGGTGTGAGATCAAACTAAGAGTAGAGGACTCGAAACCGTTTAGTTGTTCACCACGAAGATTAGCATATACCGAAAAAGAAAAGTTGCAGATTATTTTAGATGAGTATTTAGAAAACGGAATCATTAAACCGAGTGAATCAGAGTATGCATCTCCAATAGTGTTAGTAAAAAAGAAAACAGGAGATCTAAGGTTATGTGTTGATTACAGAAAACTCAATAAAACGATGGTTAAAGATAATTATCCTCTACCGTTGATTTGTTGGATAAGTTAGTAAATAAAACGATATTCTCGAAGTTAGATCTTAAACATGGCTACTTTCATGTTTTTGTTGATAAGGAATCAATTAAATACACTTCGTTCATGACACCTTTAGGACAGTTTGAATTTTTAAGGATGCCAATGGGGCTAAAAAATGCACCGGCGGTTTTTCAGAGATTTATTAATAGAATGTGGCATCTATAGTTGATTGAGTGGTGCGATCTTCGCTAAATTATTGGCCGATTGGGACCCTTGTTACGGCTAGCTAACAATCGTATTGAGGGGATTCGTTGGCCAAATAATAAAGCCTTCACTCGATCAGAAAGCCACGTTGAATTAAATTTATAGTCCCGTGCCTATTACGTGGATGAATAATATTTATAATTACGGCATAATAAAATGTAAAAGAGAGAACAAAATTCGGAGAGCTCATGCGTGAATGCTACTGCTATGACAGGATATCTAATGGATGTTAGGCTACACTGATGGTATAGTAGCCCGCCTCTGTACCCACCCTCCATGATTTACCTTTGGCATTATATGGTAAATCCCTATTTTAAGTTACCCTTTCATTATATCCTTCGCCTTTTCACATAAGGAAAACTATAGTTATTTACCAACACAATATAATAATTTTATTCATTGAATTGTAAAATGTAAGATCGTAGATAAGACCATAATATATTTCATTTTTAATTTCCTGTTTCAGTTGCTAATTTGTAATCTAATTCATTTAATATAAACTTGTTTTCTTTCATAATTCATATAGTATTGTAATTCATAGTATAGTTTCGTTTAATTCTATATTTTATTTCTGTTTTACTAATATAATTTTACTAAACTTTTATTTAATGTAAATTTTCTTTTTATAGTCTTTCACTTTTAAATCGTTGCTTTTAGTTTTCTTATTTCATTTGTGTAGGGCTTGTGCAATTTATAGGGTATTGTATATGTATGTATTTGTTGGTATATGTTCACATAAGTAAGTGTATATAAAAGAAAAATAATAAGTTCACTTACCCAAATCCATCCTATGAGCTCAGAGGAATTGTTGTTGGGATTAAATTATTATTAATTAAATTAACTGAAAAGAATCACTCTTGTGCACATATACATATTATACCCAAAATAATAATTAATAAAAACAATGATTGGCTGTTGCCAAAAATAACAATTTAGAAATGAAAGAAATTAAACATAAAAAATAATAAACGAATAAGAAAATTATAAAGAAAAATAAATGAATTGAAGTGAAAATCATAAGTTTGAAAATTTAAATTAAAGCCAGTCAAACTAATTCTTTGTTTTGTTCTTTGTTTTCATTTTTTTTTTGCATGATTTTTAATTTTTGTTAAATTTTAATTTGTGTAATGTGTAACTGTGTGGGTGTGTGTGTATGGCAATTTTGTGTATGTGTAATTTTGTGTATGTATAATTTTGTACATATGTAATTTTTGTGCATCACTTTTTTTTTTGAACATATGTTGCATTTTAGTATAAATTATAATTGTTTTATAGTTGCACTTTTATTGTTATAGTTTGTAGATATATATGTGAGATGTATGTAGATTTATAAATGTGTAGGTGTTGATGTATGTGTTGATGTACTTGTTTATGTACGTGTTGATGTACGTGTTGATGTCCATGTGGTGTTGATGTAATTGTTGATGTACTTGGTTCCCTTTCTTCTCCCAGCTTTGGTAGGGCGAGTCAGCGAGGTTATCCGTTCGCTGCTCGCCAAGATTTTTTTTCCGAAGAACAATGTGCAGATCTTGCGGGTGTGCAGCTTGTTTTTTTCTACGAACCCCGATCTAATGCACTGTGGAGCCTCTATCCGCAGCAGACGTGCACGCTCTGTTGTAAAGTTTATAAAAATGTAACAGGTATAGATCTCAGCTCAGAGCATCTGCTCTATTTGAATCAGTTTATTCGAATGAATTCATATTGCTGTTCTTGGGTACAGCTACCCGTACATGGTGTGCTTAAGACTATGTGTTTGTTATATTATATACATATACATGTGTATGCAGAGGGCATACATATGTTATGTATAGCTTGACCACTTGAGCTGCTAAGTGCAAGCTCAGCATTCTCACGCTCCGCGATCGGCTTATGTATAAGCGTTAGATCGTGTTTCAAGAGCTGGAATGTTCATGTAAGTGTTGGTGGTCTTTTGATATTATTTATGTTTATTATAATTTATGTGACAAAGTGTCACAATGTATATACTTTACTTACATATTAACTCTACTCTACATATTGAGGGTAGATACACTACACCTCCCTTTTTAAAGAAATGACGTAATATATGTAGTCATTTTTAAAAAAATTATTATTTTTTTTTTTTCATTATTTTATATTTTTGCTATTTTTGTTTTTGTGTTGTTTTTTTTTTATTATAATATACATATAATTTTTTTTTTTTATTTTTTGTGTATATAAAATTGTATTTTGATTTGTTATTTATTTATATGTATTGTGTAGATTTAAAAATATTGTGTCTCTTTGTAAATTCGTAAATTCATGAAATTTTTGTATTTTTTTAATTTTTGTATATTATTGTCATCATTACCATATTCTGTTGATGTGGTTGATCAGACCAATCGGTTGCATGATGATGATAAGAATAATTTGTGTGTTTTCTTTTGAATAAAATTGAGAGTTTAAATGTTTCGTATTTATTTGTTATTTAATGAAAAATTACGTTATTCGTTAAAAGTTTTTAATCTATCCTTATGAACCTTTTGAGTTTTGTTTTTATCGTCTTTTATTATTATATTGTTCGGTTCTTCTATTCCTACTACTATATATGGTCCTAAATATCTATTGTCTAGTTTATGTCCTGTTTCATTTCTTAAAAGAACTTTATCGTTAATTATTATTTCCTTATCTAGTACTTTCCTATCGTAGTATTCCTTATTTTTACGTTTATGGTTTTCTAACATTATTCTGGCTCTTTTGTATGCCATTTCTAATCTGTATCTAGATTCTATTGCGTAATTATCTATGTTGTATATAGGGTCTATGTTATTTTTAATGCTTAATTCTTTAGGTAAATTAGGTGTTTTACTGTATACTAATTCATATGGACAATAGTTATGTGCCATTGATGGTGTAGTATTGAAACAATATACGAAATAGTTAAGCCATACGTCCCAATCAGTTTTATCGACTGATATGTATGAACGTAGATATTCATTTAGTGTTCTGTGGCTTCTCTCTACCGTACCAAGTGTTTGATGGTGGTGAGCTGTTGATGTAAGATTGTTTATTTTCAAATACTTACAAAGTTCGTTCATGATTGTGTTTCTATATTCTGTTCCCATATCGGTGATGAACGTCTTCATCGGACCGTATTTGAGAATGAATGATTCGAATATAGCCTTGGCTACTGTACTAGCACTTTTGTTTGCTATGGGGATAGCAACAAGGTATTTGGTCAGATCACATATTAAAGTAATTATGTATTCATGACCATTGTCTGATTTGGGTAATGGTCCAACTGTGTCAATAATGACTTTGTCAAATGCTTTAATTGGTGTGTCTGTAGTTGTTAAAGGGGTCTTTATGTGCTTTGTTGTTTTTGCTTTCTGACATTCTGGACATTTACGTATGTACTGAGATATGAAATTTATCATCCCTTTCCAATAGTAATGTCTTTTGATTTTCGCTAGCGTTCTTGAAATGCCAGTATGACCTCCTTGAATAGGATCATTGTGAAATGTAGACAGTATTGCTTCAGATATTGTGGTCACCGGCTTGAGTAGCGCTACTCTTATTTGTTTTAAAAATTCATTGCCCATATTTTTGAAAGTTTCAGTTGAAATTAATTCAAAGATCTTTCCGCTCGGTGCCATTTTGAGTTGGCTGATACCAAGTATACCGGCTTCTTTTTCAAGCCTGTGGAAGAACTGACCTAAGTCGAGAGTTCCATTAGTATATAGGTCGCTAATCTCAATTCTTGCAATAATTTTCTTACCATGTTTAAAGAAACATAATGTGTCAGTTATATGCAAGGTCACTATTTTTCGTACATCGTCATTATTGATGACTTCATATACGTTGGGCTTAGAAGCATTTTCAAGTATTTGCCTTGGCAAAATTTCTTGTTCTTTTTCATTTACTGCGCAGTTGTTTTGTCTACTCTGTTGTCTTGTAGTGACTTTCAAGACTTGTTTTTGCATATTTTTTAATTCATCGATGGTTATTCTTGATAACGCATCGGCTACATGATTATCTTTTCCTTTAAGGTATTCTACTGTGAACTCATACTCTTCTAAATCAAGTCTCATTCTAGTGAGTTTGGAAGTAGGATTTCTCATTGAGAAGAGGTATGTTAAAGGCCTATGATCTGTTTTTACAACGAAATGTTTGCCATATATGTATGGTCTGAAGTAGTTAATTGCCCAGTGTATTGCCGCTAATTCTTGCTCTGTAGTGTTTTTGTTACTTTCTCCCTTAGTGAAGCTGCGAGAGGCATATGCTACTGGTAGTTGTATCTCATCGTATGTTTGTGTTAATACTGCCCCGCAAGCTTGTTTACTTGCATCTGTTATTATGCAAAATTCTTTGCTGAAATCTGGGTATTGTAATAACGTGGGTTGTATTAATGATTGTTTGAGATATGTGAATGCATTTTGGCATTCTGAAGTCCACTCGAATTTTACATTCTTTTTACATAACCTTGTTATGTGACGAGAGTAGTCAGAAAAATTTTTGATGAAACGTCTATAATAATTGCAAAATGCAATGAATCTTCTTGCGCTGTCTGCGTCCGTAGGGACGGGGTATTTGTCAATGACTTCGTATTTCTTATCATCTGGCAAAATACCACGATCAGTACACTTATGACCTAGAAAAGTCACTTCATGCATGAAGAATGAACATTTGTCTGGGTGTAGTTTTAGGTTATTTTTCCTACATAGGTCAAAGACGTTAGTCAAATTTTTGATCATACGATTTTCGGAACAACCGATGACTATTAAGTCATCCATATACAGGAATGCCTGTGAAGGTTCTAATCCAGAAAATGCCATTGTCATCATTCTTTGGAATGAATTGGGCGCAATTTTTAAACCATAGGGTAATCGCGTGAAGCGATAGGAGCCGTTGCTCGTTGAAAATGACGTTGCGTTTCTTGAGTTTTCATCTAGTTCTATTTGATGGAATCCTGACATTAAGTCTAGGCACGAGAAGTATCTTGCTCGTCCTAATTGATCAAGAATATCGTCTATTCTTGGAAGTGGAAATTTGTCTGATAAGAGCTTTTTATTAATTTGTCTATAATCGATTACCAGTCGCCATCGTTTTGTTGCGGAACCTGGTAATGATTTCTTCGGTACTAGTAGCAATGGGCTATACAACAGCCCATTGCTACTAGTACGGCTGGTTCTACTATCTACAGATACGGCTGGTTCTACTATTTTATCATCAATTAATTTGTTAACTTGTCTGTGTATTTCTTCTTTCTGTGATTCTGGTATTCTATAATTTTTGATGTATATCGGTTCATCAGCTTTCAATCTTAATTTTTGTTTGTAAAAATTATTGGTACTTATAGATTCGGTTTCAAGTCCGAATATGTCTGTGTAATTTGTGCATAATTTATTTAGTTGTTTTTTAAACAATGGTGGGAAATTTTTGTTTAATTTTTGTAAAATATGTTCATTTCTTTCGTTATCTATTGTTTTTACTATTTCATATTTGTTAAGACTTTCAAATTGTATCTTATCAATATTTATTATTTGGTTTCTTTTGGTTGTGTTTATTATACGAATTACTGTGTTTTTACTAGTCGTTATTGTATTCGCAATAAAGATGCCTGTGTCTATTTCTTGATTAGGAATGAGGATCTGTTCATCGGATGTATGTAATTTAATTAGTCGGACTACTTCGGATCGGGCTGGTAATAACGTTGAGTTATTGCCTATTGTATGTGTTATTGGTACGTTTATTGGTAGCATTTTGTGATGTACCAGCAGTTTCCATTGCTCGGACATTGTTATTGTTGTTGTTATTTTGATTTTGTCTATTACCTCGGTTGGAATTATTCCTTCCTCGGTTGTTTCCTCTGTAATTTCCTCTGAAATTACCTCTGTTGTTGTAATTGGTATTGTAACCACCGCGGTTACCTCGGCCTCGGTAATGGCCGCGATAGTTGTTATTTCCCCTGTAGTTTTGTTGTCCATTGTTGAAATATAGGACGCTACTGGGACTGGCAGTGTATGTATTTTCCTGCTGCATCACTGAATGTATTGTAATTACCAGCTTCGAGTATTATTCGTAGCTTTTCGTATTCACAATTTTTAGTCTTTGCTTGTATTGACTCTTTAGTTGCGAAGTTATCCGCAATTTCGGCTGAAAGGCCTAAGTCAATATATATTGTTTCTAATTGCTTACGCAAATTGTCAATTTGAGTGGTGTATTGGGAAGCTGTCTTCCCTTTCTGTTTAATATTTAGTAACTTTGCTTTTACAACTTCAGCTGATTCACCTTTTACATTACTATTTAGTATGTCAATGATGCCTCTGATGGTTGTTTCATTTGTTACTTTGTATAAAATTGATCCTATTATTTTTGATTTTATTATCTCTACTGCTAGATCTTCCTGAGTTCCCTTTGTTCTATCAGTTATTCTTTACCGCTGTTATAAAGCGTGTCAATGATGACTTTTTGCCATCGAATTCTGGTATTGTTGTCGACAATTGTCCAGAACATATTACTTTCTCTATCTTTGCTCTTTCTCAATGGTGGTCTGGCATTTTGGTTTCGTTGTTTTTTATTTCAATGTTCTTCCACCACCACAGTAACGACTCACGATATCCTTGCTTTCGATTTCCAATG
>JAEIGL010000125.1:0-46361 GCA_018903715.1 Zaprionus davidi | reverse complement strand
ACCATGTTGACCTCCAGAAACTCTTTGTAAGCGTTTGATTTAAACGCCGATCCTCTATCGCTTACTATACGGGCAGGAAATCCGAATACGCTTGCCCATTCTTTTAGCTTCTTCAAAACTTCATCTTGTCCTGTCGACTTCACAGGATACAGCCACACGAATTTGGAGAATCCATCAACCACTGCAAAGATGTACTTGTACATCTTAGAAGTCATATCCATCGGTCCAAGATGGTCTACATGCAGCGTTTGCAGGGGAACATCACCTTTTCCTATACAGTGTAAACGTCCTTCTTGTTTGCCTAATTTTTTACTGTGTATTATACAAACAATACAATTAGAAATATACTTTGAAACTTTGCCCTCTAAATGCGAGATAAAGTATTGCTGCTTTATGTTATGCATTGTTTTACGTGCGGCGAAGTGACCAGAGTCATGAGCGTTTTTAATGACATCACGCTCCATAATCTTGGGGACAACTAGAAGTTCGCAACCATCAACTTCTTTGAAGAGTAGTCCACCCTTGATCTTAAAATTCTTATAAGGCCCATTCTGAAGCAACTGCAATACTGCTTTAACGTTATCGTCTTCTTGCTGCGCTTTTCGTAACCGAGCTGACAACTCAGTTGTGATTATTAAAACATCCTGTGGGTAACGACTAAGATGATCGACGTGCTTCATCCTTGCTCCTGCACGATGTTCCATATCTGGTGTGAAGCTTTTTATGTAGAGTACCCATTCCTCCACATCGCGCGGTATTTCGTCTTTACTTGTCGTCTGCTTAAGTGCTGCGCAATCTGTAACCAATTTGAATCGAGTTCCCAACAAAAAATGGCGGAATTTCTTAAGAGCAAGGTATGCAGCCTTGATCTCCAATATATAACTGTGTTTTTTGGCCTCGGCTTCACTCGTCTTTTTGCTCCAGAAATACACGGGATGCATATGTCCTTCAAAGCACTGCAGCAGCACAGCTCCTAGTCCGTCCTTGGAAGCGTCGGTATGTAGCTCTGTCTTTGCCTCCCTAGAGTATATGTGCAATACTGGCTCACTTGTTAACACATCCTTTAATCTTTCGATTGAGTCCTTTTCAGCTTCACCAATTATAAATACAGCGTTCTTCCTCAACAAATTCGTTAACGGGCGCGCTATCTCTGCATAACGCGGAAAAAATTTTCGAAAAAATCCAGTCAAACCCAGAAACGATTGGACGCCTTTTATATCCTTTGGATAAGCAAATCGTCTTACAGCTGATGTTTTGTCTGCTCCAGGCCAAACTCGTCCGTTTGCCACTGTATGACCCAGGAAGTTTATACTCTGCTGTAGGAAACTGCATTTTTTCCATTTTATCCTTAAACCATACCTGGCTGCTGTTTCCAAAACTTGTCTGCTCTTCTGCATGCATACGTCTGCAGACTCTGCGAAAATAACTATGTCGTCCATTTAAAGCTGCACCACTTCTTCATTAATAAGTTTTTGAAAAACATGGTTGACATATCTGATGAATGCAGCTGGCGAATTCTTAAATCCAAAAGGAGCCCTGTTAAATTCAAAAAGTCCTTCTCGTGTGATGAAAGCCGTTAGGTGTCTGCTCTTTTCTTCGATGGGAACGTGAAAGAAACCATTTTCTAAATCCATAATCGTGAAAAATTTCGCTGCTTGCAGTTTGTCAAGAACATCTTCAATAAGTGGCACAGGAAACAAATCCTGAAGTACCATGCTGTTCAGCTTACGGTAATCGACGCATACCCTCAATGTTTGATCCTTCTTCTTCACCACGACCACTCGACTTGCTACGTTAGAAAATGATTCGCGTACAATTCCCATCTGCAACCATTCATTAATCTGATTCTTTACAGCTTCTGCTTCGTTAGGTGACAGACGACTGGGTGCTTGTCGAAACGGCACTATGTTACCATCTGGAACAATGTTCAGCATAATTGGACATTGCGCGTGATCCGCCTCTTGCAGCTGAAATGCATCTTCGATCATATCCTTCACTTCCTTCTGGTAATTTTTTGGCGCTGTAATGTTGTTATATTCTTCAAAAACGCTGTAAACTTCCATTGCATACTCATCTGTAGAACTATGGTCGTTCAGTACACGTTGAAATAAAAATCCGTTCGAATCAGCTATGAATTCAAACTTCCTTATAAAGTCGTAACCAAGTATCGCATTGCAGTTTGACACAATCAAGAATTTCTGCTTCGTACGCAGCGTGTCGATTTCCACTTCGGCGTTGAAATATCCAATTGGCTTTGTGCTGGCGTTGCCCAGACCACGTAGCGTTGATGCGGTTTTAAAAATGTCCACATTCAACTTATCTGCGATGTTTTGCTTTACAATGGTTACATCGGAGCCAGTATCTACTAAGCACTCCACCTGTAAGCCATTTTAAAGAATTGTTTTAAGCCGATAACTATTTGAAATAACTCGAACTCGATCAGCGTTTGATGGACAACTGCGTGAAATATGCCCTTCCTCGTTGCAGCGGAAGCATTTTGTGGCTGATGTGCATTCCTTCCTTTTATGTTCTGACGAGCCGCAATTGAAACAGTATTCTTTCTTTTTCGGTTTTTCTGCATCTGTTTTGTTTTGATTCCGGTGATTGTTATTCTCGTTCTTTTGATGATTATCGTTTATCGGATAATTATCGTTTCTGTGAACTAGCTCATATGTTTCGTATTCCTCTTTAAGCTGCTTATACGTTTTGCATCGATACATAGCAAATTTGAATTCGCTTTTGATCTGCAATCCGTTAACAATGTGGCGAATTACTGCCGTCTCTTCTACTTCACCCATACTTGCAACTTTTTTCATGTTCAGCATGTACTCGTGAAAAGACTCCGTTTTTTTCTTTTTGCGATATTTCAGCTGTTGGTGAATATCAGCACTGTTCCAACTGCATCGAAATTCATCAATTAATTTATGTTTCAACTCATTATAATTGTTTATATATTCCGATTCTAAAAAGAGTTTTGCGGTGCCACACATTCTACCTCTAGCTTGCACGTATTTCTGTTTTTCATTTAGCCCATAGGCTTCGGCATTGTGTTCAAAAATTTCGAACCACTTGACAACTGGTATTGAAACACCATAAAAATCGTTGACCACTTTTTCAAAATTGTTTGCTGTAATTTTCACTAGGTTTTCACGCTGTTCATCCACCTCAACTTTGAGTGACAACAACTGCATAAGCTGCTGCATTGAGGCATTGAGGTCATAATTGTTCGGGTTTTCTTGTTCCATTATCGTTTCTTCTTCGCTTCGCTTTCGTCTATATACTGATTCTCATTTCTTGTACTGCTCATTCTTTCTTCTAACGCGTGTGCACTTCTCGTTTTTGGCATTTCTCGCGTTCGCTTTTATGTATGTATATGCGTGTTTAAATTTTCGACGTTCAGCAGCGGTAAAACCACAATTTGACTGCGACTGTTCAGACAAAAAAAATCCTTTGTCTTTTCACAACTGTTCAACTCAATAATCAAGAGTTCACTATCATACAAATGTTCAACTTTATCCACTTTTCAACGTATTGTATTAACCGATATGAATCAGAAACCGGCACGAGCCCCCAAATGTAAGGTTATTATTAAAATGAGTTTATTATAATGGTTCAAATCGATTCAGTTAGGTTAATTAATTACAAAATAATGGCGTTAAAACTTCAGTATTCTTTACGACTTAATGTTTGGCAACTTTACAACTTAATAGCGGCTTGTTCAACTGTCAACTTTATGCGCGAGACCACCGACTACGACTCTCTTTTGCTTCTCTCTTCTGGCAACACTCTTCGGTTCACAGGCATGCCAACTGTTCTCTATTGGTGGGGTTGCCAACTTGCATCAACGTATACCATCTTACATAGCTTATCTAGTCGATATTTTTGACAAACACAAAAAGAACACTTGTCAAAAGACTAGGAACGGGCGTGAATGTACAATTGTTTCACGAAGTAGCCAACTTCGATCATCAGCATTCATTGGTGACTTGGTGATCGAAGGCAGTTTCATCTCCACACTGCTAGAACTCGTTGGGAATTCCAGTGGTGGCGAGGTGGAAACCAATTGAATAAACCAAGCTTATCTCTTTGTTGTGTTTGGACTTAATACTGCATAGAATTCTTCTGTGAGAAATCCTGATTGCAGTTGCACTTAGTTAAATGGTGCATAAAGCTCTATTGGTGTAGAGAATTGTCCGGCGTGTCTACCGTTATTTGTAATAAGCGTGGCTTTCGACAAGAACACTTGTCAAAAGACAAGGAGCGGGCTTGAATGTACAATTGTTTCACGAAGTAGCCAACTTCGATCATCAGCATTCATTGCTGACTAACTTGGTGATCGAAGGCAGTTTCATCTCCACACTGCTAGAACTCGTTGGGAATTCTAGTGGTGCCGAGGTGGCACCAATTCAGTAAACCAAGCTTGTCACTTTGTTGTGTTCGGACTTAATACTGCATTGAATTCTTATGCGAGAAATCCTGATTGCAGTTGCACTTAGTTAAAAGGTGCATAAAGCTCTATTGGTGTAGAGAATTGTCCGGCGTGTCTACCGTTATTTGTAATAAGCGTGGCTTTCGACAAGAACACTTGTCAAAAGACAAGGAGCGGGTTTGAATGTACAATTGTTTCACGAAGTGACTTGGTGGTCGAAGGCAGTTTCATCTCCACACTGCTAGAACTCATTGGGATTTCTAGTGGTGCCGAGGTGGAAACCAATTCAATAAACCAAGCTTGTCACTTTGTTGTGTTTGGACTTAATACTGCATTGAATTCTTCTGCGAGAAATCCTGATTGCAGTTGCACTTAGTTAAAAGGTGTATAATGCTCTATTGGTGTAGACCATTGTCCGGTGTGTCTACCGTTATTTGTAATAAGCGTGGGTTACGACCTGCATTTGTTACAATAACATTTTAGCTGACTCAAGGTCAATATCGGTTCGATTTCTGCATCATAACTTATCTAGTCGATATTTTTGACAAACACAAAAAGAACACTTGTCAAAAGACTAGGAACGGGCGTGAATGTACAATTGTTTCACGAAGTAGCCAACTTCGATCATCAGCATTCATTGGTGACTTGGTGATCGAAGGCAGTTTCATCTCCACACTGCTAGAACTCGTTGGGAATTCCAGTGGTGGCGAGGTGGAAACCAATTGAATAAACCAAGCTTATCTCTTTGTTGTGTTTGGACTTAATACTGCATAGAATTCTTCTGTGAGAAATCCTGATTGCAGTTGCACTTAGTTAAATGGTGCATAAAGCTCTATTGGTGTAGAGAATTGTCCGGCGTGTCTACCGTTATTTGTAATAAGCGTGGCTTTCGACAAGAACACTTGTCAAAAGACAAGGAGCGGGCTTGAATGTACAATTGTTTCACGAAGTAGCCAACTTCGATCATCAGCATTCATTGCTGACTAACTTGGTGATCGAAGGCAGTTTCATCTCCACACTGCTAGAACTCGTTGGGAATTCTAGTGGTGCCGAGGTGGAAACCAATTCAATAAACCAAGCTTGTCACTTTGTTGTGTTTGGACTTAATACTGCATTGAATTCTTCTGCGAGAAATCCTGATTGCAGTTGCACTTAGTTAAAAGGTGCATAAAGCTCTATTGGTGTAGAGCATTGTCCGGCGTGTCTACCGTTATTTGTAATAAGCGTGGGTTACGACCTGCATTTGTTAATAACATTTTAGCTGACTCAAGGTCAATATCGGTTCGATTTCTGCATCATAACTTATCTAGTCGATATTTTTGACAAACACAAAAAGAACACTTGTCAAAAGACAAGGAACGGGCGTGAATGTACAATTGTTTCACGAAGTAGCCAACTTCGATCATCAGCATTCATTGGTGACTAGGTGATCGAAGGCAGTTTCATCTCCACACTGCTAGAACTCGTTGGGAATTCTAGTGGTGCCGAGGTGTAAACCAATTCAATAAACCAAGCTTGTCTCTTTTTTGTGTTTGGACATAATACTGCATTAAATTCTTCTGCGAGAAATCCTGATTGCAGTTGCACTTAGTTAAAAGGTGCATACAGCTCTATTGGTGTAGAGCATTGTCCGGCGTGTCTACCGTTATTTGTAATAAGCGTGGGTTACGACCTGCATTTGTTAATAACATTTTAGCTGACTCAAGGTCAATATCGGTTCGATTTCTGCATCATAGCTTATCTAGTCGATATTTTTGCCAAACTCAACAAGAACACTTGTCAAAAGATAAGGAGCGGGCTTGAATGTACAATTGTTTCCCAAAGTAGCTAACTTCGATCATCAGCAATCATCGCTGACTAACTTGGTGATCGAAGGCAGTTTCATCTCCACACTACTAGAACTCGTTGGGAATTCTAGTGGTGCCGAGGTGGAAACCAATTCAATAAACCAAGCTTGTCTCTTTGTTGTGTTTGGACATATTACTGCATTAAATTCTTCTGCGAGAAATCCTGATTGCAGTTGCACTTAGTTAAAAGGTGCATAAAGCTCTATTGGTGTAGAGAATTGTCCGGCGTATCTACCGTTATTTGTAATAAGCGTGGCTTTCGACAAGAACACTTGTCAAAAGACAAGGAGCGGGTTTGAATGTACAATTGTTTCACGAAGAAGCCAACTTCGATCATCAGCATTCATTGCTGACTAACGTGGTGATCGAAGGCAGTTTCATCTCCACACTGCTAAAACTCGTTGGGAATTCTAGTGGTGCCGAGGTGTAAACCAATTCAATAAACCAAGCTTGTCTCTTTGTTGTGTTTGGACATAATACTGCATTAAATTCTTCTGCGAGAAATCCTGATTGCAGTTGCACTTAGTTAAAGGGTGCATAAAGCTCTATTGGTGTAGAGCATTGTCCGGCGTGTCTACCGTTATTTGTAATAAGCGTGGGTTACGACCTGCATTTGTTAATAACATTTTAGCTGACTCAAGGTCAATATCGGTTCGATTTCTGCATCATAACTTATCTAGTCGATATTTTTGACAAACACAAAAAGAACACTTGTCAAAAGACAAGGAGCGGGCTTGAATGTACAATTGTTTCACGAAGTAGCCAACTTCGATCATCAGCATTCATCGCTGACTAACTTGGTGATCGAAGGCAGTTTCATCTCCACACTGCTAGAACTCGTTGGGAATTCTAGTGGTGCCGAGGTGGAAACCAATTCAATAAACCAAGCTTGTCTCTTTGTTGTGTTTGGACTTAATACTGCATTAAATTCTTCTGCGAGAAATCCTGATTGCAGTTGCACTTAGTTAAAAGGTGCATAAAGCTCTATTGGTGTAGAGCATTGTCCGGCGTGTCTACCGTTATTTGTAATAAGCGTGGCTTACGACCTGCATTTGTTAATAACATTTTAGCTGACTCAAGGTCAATATCGGTTCGATTTCTGCATCATAGCTTATCTAGTCGATATTTTTGCCAAACACAACAAGAACACTTGTCAAAAGACAAGGAGCGGGCTTGAATGTACAATTGTTTCACAAAGTAGCCAACTTCGATCATCAGCATTCATCGCTGACTAACTTGGTGATCGAAGGCAGTTTCATCTCCACACTGCTAGAACTCGTTGGGAATTCTAGTGGTGCCGAGGTGGAAACCAATTCAATAAACCAAGCTTGTCTCTTTGTTGTGTTTGGACATAATACTGCATTAAATTCTTCTGCGAGAAATCCTGATTGCAGTTGCACTTAGTTAAAAGGTGCATACAGGTCTATTGGTGTAGAGCATTGTCCGGCGTGTCTACCGTTATTTGTAATAAGCGTGGGTTACGACCTGCATTTGTTAATAACATTTTAGCTGACTCAAGGTCAATATCGGTTCGATTTCTGCATCATAGCTTATCTAGTCGATATTTTTGACAAACACGAGAAACAACACTTGTCAAAAGACAAGGAACGGGCTAGAATGTACAATTGTTTCACGAAGAAGCCAACTTCGATCATCAGCATTCATTGCTGACTAACTTGGTGATCGAAGGCAGTTTCATCTCCACACTGCTAGAACTCGTTGGGAATTCTAGTGGTGCCGAGGTGGAAACCAATTCAATAAACCAAGCTTGTCTCTTTGTTGTGTTTGGACTTAATACTGCATTAAATTCTTCTGCGAAAAATCCTGATTGCAGTTGCACTTAGTTAAAAGGTGCATAAAGCTCTATTGGTGTAGACCATTGTCCGGCGTGTCTACCGTTATTTGTAATAAGCGTGGCTTACGACCTGCATTTGTTAATAACATTTTAGCGGACTCAAGGTCAATATCGGTTCGGTTTCTGCATCATAACTTATCTAGTCGATATTTTTGACAAACACAAAAAGAACACTTGTCAAAAGACAAGGAACGGGCTTGAATGTACAACTGTTTCACGAAGTAGCCAACTTCGATCATCACCATTCATTGCTGACTAACTTGGTGATCGAAGGCAGTTTCATCTCCACACTGCTAGAACTCGTTGGGAATTCTAGTGGTGCCGAGGTGGAAACCAATTCAATAAACCAAGCTTGTCTCTTTGTTGTGTTTGGACTTAATACTGCATAGAATTCTTCTGCGAGAAATCCTGATTGCAGTTGCACTTAGTTAAACGGTGCATAAAGCTCCATGGGTGTAGAGCATTGTCCGGCGTGTCTACCGTTATTTATAATAAGCGTGTTACGACCTGCATTTGTTAATAACATTTTAGCTGACTCAAGGTCAATATCGGTTCGATTTCTAATTTTTTTTTTTTTTTTCCAAACACAACAAAACACTTGTCAAAAGACAAGGAGCGGGCTTGAATGTACAATTGTTTCACGAAGTAGCCAACTTCGATCATCAGCATTCATCGCTGACTAACTTGGTGATCGAAGGCAGTTTCATCTCCACACTGCTAGAACTCGTTGGGAATTCTAGTGGTGCCGAGGTGGAAACCAATTCAATAAACCAAGATTATCTCTTTGTTGTGTTTGGACATATTACTGCATTAAATTCTTCTGCGAGAAATCCTGATTGCAGTTGCACTTAGTTAAAAGGTGCATACAGCTCTATTGGTGTAGAGCATTGTCCGGCGTGTCTACAGTTATTTGTAATAAGCGTGGCTTACGACCTGCATTTGTTAATAACATTTTAGCTGACTCAAGGTCAATATCGGTTCGATTTCTGCATCATAGCTTATCTAGTCGATATTTTTGACAAACACGAAAAGAACACTTGTCAAAAGACAAGGAACGGGCTAGAATGTACAATTGTTTCACGAAGAAGCCAACTTCGATCATCAGCATTCATTGCTGACTAACTTGGTGATCGAAGGCAGTTTCATCTCCACACTGCTAGAACTCGTTGGGAATTCTAGTGGTGCCGAGGTGGAAACCAATTCAATAAACCAAGCTTGTCACTTTGTTGTGTTTGGACTTAATACTGCATTGAATTCTTCTGCGAGAAATCCTGATTGCAGTTGCACTTAGTTAAAAGGTGCATAAAGCTCTATTGGTGTAGAGCATTGTCCGGCGTGTCTACCGTTATTTGTAATAAGCGTGGCTTACGACCTGAATTTGTTAATAACATTTTAGCTGACTCAAGGTCAATATCGGTTCGATTTCTGCATCATAGCTTATCTAGTCGATATTTTTGACAAACACAAAAACAACACTTGTCAAAAGACAAGGAGCGGGCTTGAATGTACAATCGTTTCCCAAAGTAGCCAACCGATCATCAGCATTCATCGCTGACTAACTTGGTGATCGAAGTCAGTTTCATTTCCACACTGCCTGAACTCGTTGGGAATTCTAGTGGTGCCGAGTTGGAAATCAATTGAATAAACCAAGCTTGTCTCTTTGTTGTGTTTGGACTTAATACTGTATTGAATTCTTCTGCGACAAATCCTGATTACAGTTGCACTTAGTTAAAAGGTGCATAAAGCTCTATTGGTGTAGAGCATTGTCCGGCGTAACTACCGTTATTTGTAATAAGCGTGGCTTTCGACAAAAACACTTGTCAAAAGACAAGGAGCGGTCTCAAGGACTCAAGGAAAATATCGTTTCGATTTCTGCATCATAGCTTATCTAGTCGATAGTTTTGCCAAACACAACAAGAACACTTGTCAAAAGACAAGGAGCGGGCTTGAATGTACAATTGTTTCACGAAGTAGCCAACTTCGATCATCGGCTTTCATCGCTGACTAACTTGGTGATCGAAGGCAGTTTCATCTCCACACTGCTAGTACTCGTTGGGAATTCTAGTGGTGGCGAGGTGGAAACCAATTCAATAAACCTAGTTTATCTCTTTGTTGTGTTTGGACTTAATACTGCATTGAATTCTTCTGCGAGAAATCGTGATTTCAGTTGCACTTAATTAAAAGGTGCATAAAGCTCTTTTGGTGTAGAGCATTGTCCGGCGTGTCTACCATTATTTGTAATAAGCGTGGCTTACGACTTGCATGGCTTACGACCTGCTTACGAAGTCGTCACGAAATAGTGCAAAAGTTGTGAATAAAGTCGAAAGTTGAAGCCGCTCACAGTAACACAAATATTAAGTTCTTAAATTAACTAAAGAAACACTAAAACACCAATACCTAAATATAACTATCTTATTCTTAAAACTATTGAAATAAAACTTATATGATTTAAAATACATCTTAAATCTTACATGGGGGCTCAACCGTTCAGAACAGCCTCAATCGTTCACAACAGTCAAAAACGTGCAGAACAGCCGCAATACAATATATAAGTGTGGATACTAATGTTGTATGCTGTTGTTAAGAAACATAAAAGAAACATAAAATTGTTAAAGTTCATACAATTTGAAATCTGAAATTCTAAGAAAAATGCAAGTCGTAGAAAATTCGACGAATGAAGAAATTGAAGATGATGACGAAATTGAAGAAGAAAGCAGTTTTGTGCATGAAAACCGTTACGTAGATACACACAAAATGGATAAAATGTTGACAGAAAAATATGACAATAATCAAAATAAAAACTTTATAACAATTCAACGTTTCGCGAAAGTGGTTCCAGATTTTGTTGGTTATTCGATACCAGTTCAGCAGTGGATACATAATTTTTACGAAAATGCACAAGCATATGAACTAAGTGACAAACAAAAATATGTAATCGAGCGTAATAAAAGGATAGGAACTGCAAAACTACAATATTTCTTGAGACAATTACTGTGTCAAACTACGAATCTTTATGTACATCGTTAATTAATGAATTTGATACACAGCTGAGGAGTGCAGAAATACACTTAATGTTGCAAAAACGTATAAAACGCGGATCAGAAAATGTGCATGAATATATAATTCAAATGCGTAAAATAGCAGCTCTGGCACAAATTGAAAACAAATCAATAATAAGTTACATTGTAGATGGTCTCGAAGTAAGAGATGATTTAAAATATCCATTGTACAGTGCGTGCTCGTTTAAAGAATTAAACTAGTGCTGAAAGTTGACAAAAACAATGCAATCAATAAGTATAAAAAAAGACAAAGCGGGAGGAAAGCAGCAACAACAAAGTAGCCAAAAACAACAACATTGCTTTAATTGAGGAACGAATGAACATACCATAAGTTAGTAGAATGCAGACAACAGACCAAATGCTTTAAGTGTAGTGGTGTTTGTCACATTTCAAAACAATGTCCAGGTGTAAACAAACAGTTAATGTCGTTGTAAAAGCCAATCGCGCCAAAGAAATTAAGATCGGTGAAAAAAATGAATTGTGTTTAATAGATACGGGATCTGATATGCCACTTATGCGAAAAGATAAGTATGACAAGAAATTTAAAAAACATAAGCTGCAAAATAACGATATGCAACTTTTCGTTTTGGGTAATGTTGCTACCCCTGTACTTGATGAATTTGCTGAACAAGTAAAAGTTGATGGACTTATTACAAATCACACATTCGTCGTTGTTCCAAATGAGAATATGAAACATGACATTATAGTTGGTTATGATTTTCTAAAAAAATTCACAATAAAGCTGGATGCCAATGGCTATTCATTTGAAAAAGAACAGGTAAACGCTGATAACGAATATGCTGACGTGAACGTTATCAATATGGTAAATGTAGTCGATGATTTTGAAGTTGATGTTGAACCAAAATAGAAGGAACCAATAAAGCAGTTAATCAATTATTACAAGCCGAAGGATAACATTGCTGAATGAATAATACCAAACCTTGACAATATAGCTTTTCGTGAAATCCCAAGTCAAGAAATCAAGTTGAAGAATGGTTAAACATTGGAATTATAAGAGAATCTACTTCCAATGTTGCAAGCAAATTCGTGTTGGCAAAGAAGAAAGATGGCTCTTACAGAATGTGCGTTGATTTCCGTAAATTGAACTCGCTAGTTCTCAAAGACAGATTTCCAGTCCCAGTCGTTGAAGAAGTTCTAGAAAGAATGCAAAATGTCAAATATTTCTCTGTTTTGGATTTACAAAATGTTTTTTTCAACGTTGAGATTGAGGAGACAAGTAAGAAATATAGTGCGTACGTAACAAAAGAGGGACTATACGGATTTAATAGAGCACCATTCGGATTTTGTAATTTACTTGCAGTATTTGTTCGATACATAAACTATATATTTCAGCAGTTGATTACTGATGGTATAATGGAAATTTATGTAGACGACATTGTTATTTTTGGAGACTTAATTGATCAGTGTCTCAAGAATATAGCAACAGTTTTATATAAAGCGGAAGAGTTTGGTCTGCAAATAAAATGGTCTAAGTGTCAATTTCTAAAAAAGAGGATTACTTTTCTAGGCCACGAAGTTGAAAATGGACAAGTATGGCCAGGCCAGGAAAAAATCAAAGCTGTTAAAAACTTTCCATTACCGAAGAACATAAGAGGTGTACAAGCATTCCTTGGTCTAACGGGATACTGTTAATAAACTCAAAAAACTCAAAATTTACAAACAAAATTCTAAGACTCAGTTGCACGTTAACGCATGAAAATATGGCTTTGGAGCAAGTCTTATTCAGCAGCATGACAACAAGTGGCACCCTGTAATTTATTACAGTAAAAAGACAACTCCACAAGAAGAAAACAGCACAGTTATTTTTTCGAAGTAAAAGCAGAATATTTAGCAACCAGAAAGCTTCGTCATTATTTAATGGGTATTCAATTCACCTTAGTAACTGATTGTGCAGCTTTTAAAATGACAGCAGTTAAAAAAGATGTTGCCAGAGAAGTGGTACAATGGTTAATGTACCTGCAAGATTTTTCATACACCATCGAGCACCGCGCTGGAAATAGAATGGAGCATGTGGACAGTCTTAGTCGATTTCCAGCTATGATAACTACATCAGAGGTACAAACGCAAAAGTTAAGGGCTCAACACAAAGACGAACACTTAGCAGCAGTTGCAGAAATTCTTAAAGAAAGACCGTATGATGATTTTAAAATGAAGAATCAATTATTGTTCAAACAAACTGATTTGTTAGCTGTACCGAAAACCATGGAGAAAAAAATAATCAGAAATGCACACAATTTTAGTCATATGGGAGCACAGAAAACAATACATGCGATTAGACAGAATCAATTCATTCCCCATTTGCAGAAAAAAGTTGGAGAATTGATATCAAACTGCATAGAGTGCATAACTCGTAATAAAAAGTTGGGCAAGCAGGAAGATTATTTACATTGCATAGATAAGGGTGACAAGCCGCTGACTACACTTCACGTTGATCATCTCGGATCTTTATACGCAATATCCAAAAAATATAAGTATATACTAGCAGTTGTGGATGGTTTTTCAAAATTTACTTGGTTATATCCCACGAAGTCGACAGATGCTGCAGAAGTAATAAAATATATGAGTTCATGGATAACGATATTCGGAAACCCACAACGTATTATCAGCGAAAAACGGTGCAGCTTTTACTTCGAAACATTTCAAGGAGTTCTGTGCTGATCACAATATAGACAATGTAGAAACAACCACTGGAATCCCGAGAGGAAATGTACAAATACATGACGAAGGTGCTAAAAGCGATCAATGCGCATGATTTCACACCATTCGAAATTATGTTTGGTGTCAAAATGTGAATAGAAAGTGATCTGATCGAAATTCTACAAGACGAATTGTTGGCTGGGCTACAAGATGAACGTAATCAAATGAGAATACAAGCGAAAGTTCAAAGTTCAAATCAAGAAACCTATAAACTAACTATGATAGAAGACGCAGAGGACATCATGGTTACCAATTGTCAGACTTGGTCGCCATCAAAGTTACTCAGTTTGTCAATAGCAGCAAGTTGGGCATCAAATACATTGGCCCATACGAAGTAATCAAGCTTAAGCGAAATGGGAGATATGAGTTGCTGACTTCCACGGTCCAAATCAGACTTCAACCAGTGCTGACTATATGAAGTTTTGGCGATATTTCGAAGAAGAAGATGACGATGTTCCTGGAGATTCATCTGAGGCAGATGAAGAGGAGGATGGCCGAGTGTAATCTGGCAACCCTGTCAGTAACGATGGAGTGGATAGCCGTTTCTAAATCTAACACAATAATCGAAAGTTATAGTCAAGACACGAAGTCGTCGAGTAGTGCAAAAGTTGTGAATAAAGTCGAAAGTTGAAGCCGCACACAGTATCAAAAATATTAAGTTGTTAAATTATCTAAACACTAAAACACCAATACCTAAATATAATTATCTTATTCTTAAAACTATTGAAATAAAACCTATATGATTTAAAATACATCTTAAATCTTACATATATTTTTCCTGACGATCACAAGCCGAGTTGATTGAGCCATGTCTGACTGTCTGTCCGTCTGTCTGTGATAGAGTTACCAAATAAGACAGGAAGACTCCTGTGTACCTGATCAAGTATATTTTAAATGTTAGGTGCCACGCCCACCGCTCCGTAAATAAAAAATTTAATGTTTGAACTTAATTTGTAAGCGTTGTAAAAAAGCTACAACTTTCTGACTTTAACATATACTAAGCTGACTGAAATATCTACGAACAGCTAACAAGACCGGCGCCATCTGTTGGGAATAATTGTAAAGCATGTGCACATGCATATGTATATGAATTTAACAAACTAAACTACACGGGAACATAGGTCGAAGGGTATCCCACTGTCGCGTGCTGCGAGACTGTTGCTTTTCTTACTGGTTTACAAATAAATATGAAATTATAACAATTTTCTAGTGAATTCTCTTTTTAATTGAAATTTATATTCAATGCCAGTTCAGCATAAAATAAATTGACTTCAGAGTTATTTTTTTCTTCTTTATATCTCTTTAATAGAGCTTTCTGTTTAACTGTTTGTTTTCAACATTCTCTAACTATTTTTGAAATTCTACTTGTCTTAAGCACATGGTTAACTGCTCTTATGGTATTAACGACATTGTACTTCTCTTTATTTCAGCAGTATTTAAACATTTCTTATAATCAGCGAAGCCGATTCGTTTAGCACAATTTGCCCTTTAGACTTTTTTACTTCTTGACCACCAGGAACATGAAATGAATACATTTTTGTACGTAAGCCTACGAATTCACTCATGGGCTTTCTTTCAACTCATCCTTAAAAAACCCAAAGTATATTTTCTTAACGCTGATAAATCTGTATTTATTGAACAGAATGATAATCTGACGTATCAAATTGAATTGCAAGATCTTCACGTATATCAGAATAAAAGTCATCAGTCTTAATAGTATATATAAAAGAGTCTGTATCCATATAGTTTAGTTTTACTGAAAATGAAAATCATACATTTTTCATTTTGAAATGTCTAGAACACTCTAAATAAATATGTTTATCGTAATAAACATTTAACTTACGCATTTGGAATGCACACAAATTATTATTAAAATATTTCACGCTATGGAAATTACTCTCTTTTGTGATCAGAGGAATCGGTTTGTGTTGCACTTTCCCATTCTGTAATTAATCTCACATTAACCCTTTTCCCAACGTTTTCCATAGTCTTGCCATAGACTGCGTTATTGAGAAGTTTTAGAAAATCTTTCTCAAACGAATTCTTAGCGTTTGTTCTATGCAAAGTGTTAAGATCGATGTACGATTGCAGCCAAGGTTTTTGAAAGAATCGTACACCTCTATGGATTTTTTTTAAATTAATCCATTTTCTAGACACTGTTTTAGTGTCCTGTAATGGATTACATAGTTTGACTTATGTTCTAAGTCAGCTATTAACTTTTTAACATGTGAATTGGGAGTGGGTTTTTTGTTTTTGGACAGAACGGAAGATCATTATGTTCATTATGAATTGAAAAGGGGTACTCTAGATCTACCTCAAGAATATATCCATATTCAGACTCATCGTCTATGCTAAAGACATCAAAGTCTTCTAGACTATCTAGAGTTAACCACTCGAACCCACCATATGGTAACGGCTGTGACATTGCCCAACCATACAAATTATTAGCGTCTAAATATACCAGATATGAAGAATCTTTTGTTTCATCATATTCCGGTAGAGTCTCTGCTTTCAAGTTCTTCCCATTGGAGGACGGAATGGTGGCGTTGAAACCAACGCGAACTTTCATAGTGGTGCTCTCAGGTTTGACAACAGCATGATGAGGAAGATAAAAATTGTTGCAGTCGTTACTCGGAGAGACAGGCCTCATATGGCCTAAATCTAAATAATCCTGAATAGTGGAGTCATACTGCTCTTTTAAAGGAAAGTTCCTCTTTAAACGATATTCGTTCCTGAGAAACTGAGCGAGTGCGATGGACCTTGAATGTCCTAATTCGAAAGTTTCAGGATTTTTGAATGGGAGAGTAACGACATATCTGCCCTCTTTGGAAGTGGTGCAAAAAAAGTTGTTTTCACACTCTGATTCTGAAACTTTAACCAGCTTGGCTGGTAGATCTTCCACAACCGGAAACTTGGTAAGAAGATCATCAAGCCTTTGTTCTGTGCTGATCTTGATCTTTGTTGAAAAGGAGGAAATGGTCGTAAGATTCGACTTGGCTACTGGTCCAGTGAGGACCCAGCCGAATATGGTCTCTTGACCGAGCAGGGTTCCACAAATTTTGGATACAGAGCCACTCTTCATGATAGATGGGAGTATATCGGCTCCTAGGAGCAAGTCTATCTGAGAGCTCTGGTGGAAGTGCGGATCAGCGAGTTGGAGGTTTGGCAGGTCCTTCAGAAGTTCTTGTGAAATTGTGTAGGATGGAAGGTTACCTGCCAATTGGGGGAGAACGAAGGCTTCAGTTTTTAGCTGTAACCTGGAAATGAGCGGGGAGCCAATCTGGAAGTGGCACAACTTTTGTGGATTGGCTGAGATGGCTTGATTTAAGCCAGCTACTTGAACTTTCACGGCTTGGTAGGAGGGCTTTATGATGTTAAACATCCGCTCGGAAATGAACGTAGCCTCTGATCCTGGATCGATCAGTGCACGTGCCTTATAAGTCATGCCCAAATGGCAAACATTTATAAGAGCAGTGCCGAGAAGAACACCTTGTGTGTTCGCCGTGAAGTAATTCTGAATATTAGTCGTTGGAGAAGTGGACTGTATATTCGAATTGGGAGTTGGTGCAGAATCTGCTGAAGAGGGCGCGGTAGGAGGGGTGCCACGATGCAGGAGTGTATTGTGGCGACCCTTGCACATAAAACAATTATGTTGACTCGTGCAGTCTTTAAGGATGTGTCCTCTTGCGAAGCAGTTCAAACACAACTTTTGCTGTTTGATGAAATTGGACCTTTCATCAACAGCCATTTTGAGAAAGCGCGGACACAGACGTATAGGATGGTTCTTCTTTGAGCAAAGTTTGCAGGTTTCTTGTTTGCCTACAACCTTGGTCTCAAAGGAGTTGACCTTCCTTTGTGGAGACTCTTTTCGAACAGGTTTGGAACTAGTCTGCGCGCTTGTACTAGGTTGTACGTCCTCCATCGCTTCTAACGTGCGATATCGCTCTGAAAGGAAATCTGACATTTCCTTCCACGACGAAATTTCAGCCTTGTTCTGTACTGACTGCTCCCAAAGTGACAACGTCAGCCTTGGGAGTTTAGACGAGCATAGGAAGATAAGAAGGCAATCCCAATTCTCTGTGCTGATTTTGGAGTGGTCTAGAGCCGTTAAGCAACTTTGAATAGTGCTTTGAAGGATTTGGATGGCGGCTCCAGACTCGTGAGAAACTGACGGAAGGTTGAAAAGGATTTTCAGTTGGCTGTTGACTAACAAGCTTTTATTTTCGAACCTATCCGTCAAGTTTTTCCAAGCAGAAGAGAAACCCTCATTCGTGAGAGGGGACTTGGATACGATTGCCTTCGCTTCTCCACTGGTCTTGGCATTTAGGTGGAATAATTTTTCGATCTGACTTAAGCCAGGATCGGAAATGTAGGCCGCTGTGAAGAGATCACGGAAAGTTGGCCATTTAAGGTAGTCTCCGCTGAAAACTTCAGCATCGAAGGGTGGTGACCGGTAGCTTCGTGGGTGGAGTGGGAGCCGTTGCGGTCTCAATACTCTCATTTAATTGAGAGGCAAGTTCCTCGTATATAGAATAGCAGTGGTCATACCGGGCTTGCATGGCGATCTTGTCCGCAGCATTCGTCTCCGATTGAGACAATGCATTGGAGCAGAGTTCATACTTAAGCTCTACGGCAGTCCAGTTGGATCGAAGCTGCTCAAGACGCACTCTGTGAGTATGAAGTGAGGATGTAGGAGAAATTTGAATCCTAGCATCGAACTGCGTGAGCATATCGGAAGCGTTCTTGGTGTCCTTATTATCAATTTGCATAACAGGCTTTCAAAAAGCGAGAAAAAATGCAATTGATGCTGGTGACGGAATCAGAAACGTGAAAGAGACGAGCGTAGAAAAATGGACGAATAGAAATTCTTGTTTTAACAATAAACAAGAATATTATACAAACGATCGGAAACTTTATCGAATCTATTGAGCTAGGACTAAGTTGATAAGTTACAAGGCAATACCCTTTTGAAAAAACGTTACAAAAAAAAATAATATAAATATTATTTTATAAATATCGATATATTTTATTGAGTGATAATAATTATCGAAACAATTATTATACTCAGCATGAAATTCTGAGAAAAGATGCAATATAATTTATTTTCAAATAATAAATTATATTGTGAAAAAATAAATAAATAATTATTTATTAGTAGGATATATTTTCTCAGACGGAGGAAAATATATTCGATAATCTTTTTTCAATGTTGCAGAGCTTGTAATACCACAACACAGTGCACAATAAGACGATAAATAAAAATAAGTGACTTTAAAAGTCACGGTTGCCCACCAAGTAATATTTTTAAAATTTGAGCTAGTGCAGCCCTGGAACGATAACACTGAGTAAATGGCAAAAAGTGGTGGTCGGTCGATTGTGATCGAACTGCGATCACTATCACTAAGGCAAACTGCGATCACTATGCCAAAGGTAAACAAAGAGAAGAAATAATAAAATATTTCTTTGTATTAGATTAAGCGTGTAATTTAAGTGGTTCCAAAATAATATAATAAAACGATATAATATAATGCGTTTTAGTTAAATATTTAATTATAAGAATATATGTATGTGTGTAGTGCCGCTGCAGCCGAAATATTGCTGCCGGAAAAGTGTATTATATATGTGAGTATATTTTTGTATTAATAAATAAATAAATGTAAAAGGAATGCAGTGTTATCTTTTCTTGGAGTTAAATTTAGTACTTACCTGTGGGGGATCCTGACGAGATGCCGGTGCCTTATGGTTCGAGCGAAGCGAGGGGATGAAAAAATCCAGCGACGTGAGTCCAATTGTAGATAATCCGGCTCCAAGGACCACTGTTTGTAGTGGTGGCTGGTAGGATCTCCCTTCCTTCTGGGAGGGTCGTAGGTGGTGGCGAAACTGCTGTGAAATTTAAACCGACGCCAAAACAATTCGAAATAAAAACAATGCGGGGCGCGTGGCGTTCACTTCACTTTATATTTTTCAACTGTCGTACATAATATATGTAGTTTTTCTTAAGCCTAACTTAACATATTTATGTAGGATAAAAGAGCGCGAGAGCCCTTGGTGACTCTCGCACTGTTTACGCCGATATGCTGCCTACTTTTCGGCGGCGAGTTTCGGCGTAAACAGCATATGTATATGAATTTAACAAACTAAACTACACGGGAACATAGGTCGAAGGGTATCCTTCGCGTCGCGTGCGGCAAGACTGTTGCTTTTCTTACTGGTTTACAAATAAATATGAAATTATAACAATTTTCTAGTGAATTCTCTTTTTAATTGAAATTTATATTCAATGCCAGTTCAGCATAAAATAAATTGACTTCAGAGTTCTTTTTTTCTTCTTTATATCTCTTTAATAGAGCTTTCTGTTTAACTGTTTGTTTTTCAACATTCTCTAACTATTTTTGAAATTCTACTTGTCTTAAGCACATGGTTAACTACTCTTATTGTATTAACGACATTGTACCTCTCTTTTTTTCACCAGTATTTAAACATTTCTTATAATCAGCGAAGCCGATTCGTTTAGCACAACTTGCCCTTTAGACTTTTTTACTTCTTGACCACCAGGAACATGAAATGAATACATTTTTGAACGTAAGCCTGCGAATTCGCTCATGGGCTTTCCATTCAACTCATTCTTAAAAAACCCAAAGCATTTCTTCTTAATGCTGATTAATCTGTATTTATTTAACAGGCATACATTTTTCATTTTGA
The DNA here is from genome assembly GCA_018903715.1 of Zaprionus davidi. Classification (NCBI taxonomy): domain Eukaryota; kingdom Metazoa; phylum Arthropoda; class Insecta; order Diptera; family Drosophilidae; genus Zaprionus; species Zaprionus davidi. Next base: position 25,751 of record JAEIGL010000125.1, on the reverse strand, counting down.
AATGTCTAGAACACTCTAAATAAATATGTTTATCGTAATAAACATTTAACTTACGCATTTGGAATGCACACAGCGTAGACGACGAACGGTACCATGATTTTCTTCTGATAGTATTTGTAACGAAGTACTGTGGGCAGTTGGCAGACATTTTTGCTACAGATCTCGTGATGACGACGGGCTTTTGCCACACTCGTAGAATGGTTCAAAAAAATATTGCAGACCCCTTGTCTACACTTGTGGGCTTCAGTCTATGATGTTAGCAATCTATAAAGAAAATATATAAATCAAATTAATTCTATATATACTTACCGTGAAAGGTTTCTTATCCAGTAGCATTATGTTGATGTGATGTTGTTTCACGTCCTTAGGGTAGAAGATGGGACCGATTATATTCCCCTCTTCCAGATCATATCCAAACAATGCTATACTGATCATTGGGTTCTTATCCATAAACTTGTTGATAAATTTAGGATTGAGTGGGAAATGTAAACCTTCAAAGTTGAAAACAATATTGTTCACTTTGATTCTGTGTTCAGATATCCTTACATCATATGATGTACATCTTTCAGGATTTTGATCATTTCCCTTTATCGCAGCAATCACTGTCCATTTGAAACAGTATTCGTCATTGTTTTTGACGTTCACTATTGCTTTTTTACTACTCAAACTCTTGGGTAGTGCGATAAAGGAGGATCCTCTGATGGGTTTATATTCATTAACATTCATTTCCAATCGGATATTGTGAGTTAATGCCCATCCACTATCCTTCTCTTGGAAACTTTCCATTCTCGAGATTATTTTCTCAACATGTTCCTTATACAATTCATGTATATCGGAATTGATAGTGAAGACTTCCATTTTTGATTGGAAAGACTTCACTTCCATGCATTCAATCTCTTGTTTTATTAAAACATATTCGGCGAAAAGCTCAAAATTCACTTTTATAGAAGTGTGAGCTTCAAGCACACCGAAGAGATGTTGAAGGAGTGCCTCGCCTGCTTCCTGCAGAAAATCATTAGGCATTATCAAGCCTGCCTTAGTATTTGTGTAGAGGTATTGAAGAATTCTTCCATTGAATAAATCAATGTTTTTGCTAATCCTGTTATCAACAGGTTCAATAGCACGTCTCTTATGCTGCTCTGTACGAGTATGATGTGACCAACTTGTATTATTTTGAAGAGTCACATCACAGAGCGGACAATACTTTATATTATTCCTGCCTCCTCTAGTTAAACCCATTTCTTGTTGTTGCTGTTGTTGTTGTTGTTGCTGTTGTTGTTGTTGTTGTTGTTGCTGATATTGCTGTAGTTGTAGATATTGTTGTTGTAGTTGTAGATATTGTTGTAGTTGTTGTTGTAGTTGCTGCTGCTGTTGTGGCTGTAGTTGTTGATATTGTTGTTGCTGCTGTTGTTGTTGTTGCTGCTGCTGCTGTTGTAGTTGCTGATATTGTTGTTGCTGCTGTTGTTGTTGTTGTTGTTGTTGTTGCTGCTGCTGCTGTTGTAGTTGCTGATATTGTTGTTGCTGCTGTTGTTGTTTTTGTTGTTGCTGTTGTGGCTGTAGTTGTAGATATTGTTGTTGCTGTTGTAGTTGTTATTGTTGCTGTTGTGGCTGTAGTTGTAGATATTGTTGTTGCTGTTGTTGTTGTTGTAGTTGCTGTTGTGGCTGTAGTTGTTGATATTGTTGTTGTAGTTGTTGATATTGTTGTTGTAGTTCTAGCACCAATGTTACAATCGCTGAATCCATTTATTGATGTATTTGACAAAAATAGAATACAATTTGAACTCATTCGAGTAGGAGTACGTTTGCTACACGGGCCTCTCTCTTATGACGCTAAATTTCCGCTTTTAATGACAAAGAAGTCAGGATTTATTCAACTCTTTGTCAGTTATTTGCATCGTTGGCACTACCATGCTAGCCCAAAAATTCTAGTTGGACTTTTGAGGCAGAAAATTTGGGTAGTAAATGCTCGAAGTTTGTGCACTGCAGTTGTTCAGAATTGCATACACTGTTTCCGATATAAACCAAAATTATTGGGGCAACTAATGGGAAATTTGCCTGCTGATCGTCTTCGAGAAGGTCGGCCGTTTCGAGTATGTGGAGTAGACTTCTGTGGGCCGTTCTATGTTAGCTATAGAATCAGGGGTAGACCACCGGTAAAAATGTTCATCGGGAGACGCGGATTACCGGAGACGATATTCAGCGACAACGCGACGAATTTCGTTGGAGCGAGCAACGTGCTGAGGGAGCTGCAGACGGCGTTCCACAACCACGAGGAGAGGCTGGTAAAACTTCGGAGCGGAGAGAGGAGTATAGTGGAGGTTCATTCCCCCCCATGCCCCGCACTTCGGACAACTTTGGGAAGCCGCAGTGAAGTCTGCCAAGCACAGGCTTCTGCGAGGAGCGAGCAACCTGACGCAGGACGAGTTGAGCACACATCTGGTGGACGTCGAGGCGCTGCTCAACTCCAGGCCGTTGCTCGTCGACAGCAGCGACCCCAGCGATGGAGAGGTGCTGACGCCAGGCCACCTACTCATCGGTCAGCCTTTGTTGGCGCTGCCGTGCGAATCCGATCCAGACGAGAGCAGCAACAAACCCGGACGAGGATATTTGAGGCTGTGGCAGCAGTTGTCGGCGCTCAAACTGCACTTTTGGCGCAAGTGGTCCAAGGACTACCTGCTCAGCCTCCAGCAGCGAACTCAATGGGCCAAAGGCGAGGACAACCTCGAGGAAGGGGCGATCGTGCTAGTTCACGACGACAACACACCCCCTCAGCAGTGGATCACCGGGCGCGTAACGCGCACAATTCGAGGGGAGGACGGCAAGGTTCGAGTAGCCGAAATAAAAACACCAGCAGGCGCAATTAAGCGACCAATCCACAAGCTGGCCCAACTCCCGATGTGTTAAAGACCGGAGCTCTTCAACGGGGCCGGAATGTTTGAGCACAGTAGTTAGTTACGATAGAATTTAAGAGAGCACATGAAGTGTCGTGAAATTTAAATTACTCTCTTTGCTTTGAGTCGATCGGCACTTGCCGACGGCAAAATTTGAGAGTGCGTGGCCAAGTTGTGGTCACCGCTCGAGTATGTATAAAGTTCGCTCTCGACAAGGAAGCAGCAATACTTGTGCCATCAGCAACAATAAAATTTGTGAAAAAATCGAAACCACCGCGACTCAATTAATTTATTAGATTTTGGCCCATCACTGCTATGGAGCAATCATGCTCAGGTCTTGGCCCTGAAGTCGACTTGGATGCGTTAATATACAAGGCTCTTGTGACGACACACAAGTCCTCTAATGGCCCTCTAGAATCATTAAGAGGGCTTAAATTATCCAGATCAGTCTGTAGATCCATTGCCTTTTGTATATAACCTTCTAAAAGCTCTAATCGGCACGCTAACTCTGTTTTATCAGACGAAATGGTCTTAGCTTTAATTGCTGTTTGCATACGAGCAATATCAGCACTAACCTTGTCAAATCTTTTGCAAACATATTTGTAATTTTGCACTTGTCTTGCTGATTTGTGGCTTTTCACTTGTCTTTTCGGACTCAGACATATTAAATAAAGAGAACACTTATAAAATTCAAAAGGAATAAGTGTCACAAACTTTGTGAGCTACGCTCACAACAGCGGACTATGTAAATCTAACTTGCTTGTACACACACACGCGCAAACTATGCGTTGTGTGAGCAAACAAACGAAAGTGATCCAAGCGATCCGAAATAAAGCAGGCTAAACTTTTGCTGTAACTACGTTTGTGGGCAGCAATGTAAAATGCGGGGTGCGGGGTATGCAATGCAACAAGAGAATATATGCACACGCACTCTAAGTGGTGTGTATATCAAACGAACGAAAAGAGAAACAAGAGAAAACAAAGATCAAATCAAACGTTTTCTGTGCTACGTTTGTAGACAGCAATAGAATATGCGGGGTGCGGGGTGACAAAATGCAAGCGTCGCTAAATGCTAGCGGCGCCGAATGCAAGCGAAAGCGAAAGAGAAGACGAAAGATTCAAAGCGCACTCAAGGAAACGGTCCGAGTTCAACGGACGCAACGACGAAAGGAAATATGTATGTAGGTGTGTATGTGCAAACGCAAATATGTATATGCGTATAACTTTATGTATTAACAGATGTTATAAAATTCGCGGTTATATGTACATATGTATATGCATATGTAGCAAAAGCGAAATTGCAAAAAGACCGCGATAATTTTGCGTTGGCACAATGACACACACAATTAATGAAAATTTGACCACCAGAAGTTATATATTTAAATAGAAAATGTAAATAAATATTGCCGTTTTGTTTGTTTATTTATGTTTAAGATCATGCAATCGAATATTACTTGCTAGTATATATAAGAACCAATATATGTGTGTATGTTCAAATGTGTATAGTTCAGAACTGTTTTGTTCTATTGTATATAATATTTGGCAGTTATTTTTGGCGGTAGGCGCGAAATAATACTACATATGGCATTAAAGTATTAACATACATACATACTAGCTTATATATTTTGCATGCAAAGGTTATTACAGTAAGTCCCAGGAATTGAGCTGTTCACTAATTTTTATAATTTGTTTTATGTTGAACAGCGACAACACAGTAAACTGTAAGCTCAATTTTTGACACTAATACCTGGAGACTGTCTAGGGAATCAATAGACATGGAACGACGGCTATTTTCCATTAGGTCCAGCGGCGACAACAAAAACGGCTTGGCAGTTGGGTCCAGCGGCGACGACAAATACGGCTTGGCAGGTGGCACACTTTGTTGTTAATGTCTTTTTATTTAATTTAACCCACACACGAACGCGCAAGCAATAGCCAACCAGCACACAATAAATATCAAGAATTTAAATTGTTTATAAAATGAGACCGAAGTCCCTGCTCGGGCGCCAGTGAAAAATCTCTAAGCGTTTTTAGAGAACCGAAAATTAAACAAATCAATTGAGACGCGGTGGTTTCGAGTTGTGACAAAAATTATTGTTGCTGATGGCACAAGTAATGCTGCTTCCTTCTCGAGAGCGAACTTTATACGTACTAGAGCGGTGACCACAACTTGGCCACGCACTCTCAAATTTTGCCGTCGGCAAGTGCCGATCGACTCAAAGCAAGAGAGAGTAATTTAAATTTAACGACACTTCATGTGCTCTTTTAAATTCTATCTTAACTACTGTGCACAAACATATGTAACAAGAAAAAATTTGTAAAAAACAAACAAGAATGCTAAAATATTTAAAATTGTAAAATAAAGAATTTTAAATTTCCTAACAACGATCTGTATCACCACCACGCTTGAAGGCCTTTCAACGCTGGATAAATTAACTTGTGAGTAAACAACAACAATTATGAATGTCCGTAGGCTTGTGATCTATGTAAATTGTATATTCTCTTGAATGCTCTGCTGATCCTTTTGATCACGCAAAGAAAATTATTACGAACAACATCAAACAATTTAAAAAATGAAAAAAAAAACAAAATAACCAAACGAAACAATGTTAAAAGCTGTTTTAAACGAGTATTAATTGTGTAGTGGCTTTCTATTATACCTACACTTTCTTAAGCGCACTTTTCAACAGTTATTGTAAGCCTCATTTCAAGTAATTTAATCGCAAACCTGAAAGCAAATGAGTGTCACATAAATTGAATTAAAACGAGAGCAACAGTCGCGCACAACGCGACAGTGGGATACCGTTCGACCTATGTTTCCGTGCAGTTTAATTTGTTAAATTCATACACATGCATATGCACATGCTTTGAAATTAATCCCGACAGATGGCGTTCGCGCTACGCGCTCGCCCGCCTCCTTTGTTAGCTGACACAAGCACTTGGTTTTATGTTCATACTTTCTTAAATTACTTCTGGGTTTATTGTCCGATCGGATTGTAATTTGGTGTATACGTAGATATTTTAATAAGCTTAGATTTTGCAAAATTATAATGTTGTATCTTTCATATACCGCTCACAAATTGAGTTCAAAAATTAAATTATTGATTTACGGGGGAGGTGGGCGTGGCACCTAACATTTGACATAAACTTGATCTGCGCCTGTTACACAGAAATCTTCATGTAAAATTTGGTGACTCCAGCTCTTATAATAGCTGACATCTGTGTGCTCATCTGTCTTGTGGACATCCGGACATCCAGACAGACAGACATGGCTCAATCGACTCGGCTAGTAAATATTAGTAAGTGGTAATCAAAGGATACAGAATCAGCATTCAGCTTAGAAAGCTTAGTGTTAAGGCCTCTAACGTTTTGGTAGGCAAAAAATAGAGAGGTTAATTCTACTGGTTTTTTGATGTCCCATTAGAAGAAGAAGCACGGGGTATTAAAGGAAGTGATACCGCCGTACGACTCTTTTGTTTTGGGGAGTACTCCTTTACAATTCAGTCTGGCGGCCAGAAATTTCCGTTGCAAACTGAATGAAAACCAGTAAGAAAAGCAACAATCGCGCAGCACGCGACAGTCGGACACCCTTCAACCTATGTTCCCGTGTAGTTTAATTTGTTAAATTCATACACATATGCATATGCACATGCTTTACGATTATTCCCAACAGATGGCGATCGCGCTTCGCGCTCGCCCGCCTCTCTTGTTAGCTGACAGAAGCATTTTGTTTTATGCTCATACTTTCTTAAATAACTTCAGTGATTATTGTCCGATCGGATTGCAATTTTGAGAATACGTAGATATTTTAATTGGCTTAGTATATGTTAAAGTCAGAAAGTTGTAGCTTTTTTACAGCGCTTACAAATTGAGTTCAAAAAATAAATTTTTGATTTACGGGGGCGGTGGGCGTGGCACCTAACAACTGAAATAAACTTAATCAGCTTATAGTACACAGGAGTCGTCCTGCAATAGCTGAGATCTGTGCATTCACACAAACGGACGGACAGACGGACAGACAGACAGACAGACATGGCTCAATCGACTCGGCTTGTGATCGTGAGCAAGAATATATATACTTTATGGGGTCTCTGACGCCTCCTTCTGCCTGTTACATACATTTGCACAAAGTTAGTATACCCTTTTTTGACCATTTTCAATGGTCGAAGGGTATAATTATCAGTAGGGATACTAATTATAAATGACGCAATATCTCGCGCATAAATAAATTTTCATTTCTCTACAACAAGATTTGTTACTGATACTTTTGATTGAATATATGATTTTACATCTTCAATCAAATTATCAGGTGCAAGGCGAGAAACGAAAACCAGTTTTTTTGCTTTAACGGCGACAAGTGATATTGTGGAATTAGCTTTCTTATTTCGACCAGAATTGGTTATGTTAAATTTATAAATACACAGTTACCATTGACTAATTAGCACTGATTTAAAAAAAACTAAGTTAAAGTTATAGTGAGTTAAGGTAAAATAATATAAAAAGTAAACACGACCGATCACCAAGAGAGTTACTTCCGCTATTTCGTTCAAGTTAGGGTCTGCGTCTTCATAGGGAATCTCCTCGTCTAACGCTGCCACATTCCCATTGGAATAATTGAATTGAGTACGGTCTTTGGAAACAAACTGCTACTTCACCTAAAAGTCCTCTAGCATTGGGATAAGTTTGCGCAGATGCGCAATAGATTTTACTTGGACGAAGAGCAGTTTATGCCGTATGTCGGGAAGCAGATTCCTAGTGAGCATCTCAATCAGCTGCTGTTCGGAAATGGCGTGAACATTCGAGAGGACAAAATCTGAAGAAGTCATGATATGATTCAAATGATTCTCCTATCTTCTGTTTCCTTGATCTTATCTCCTCTAACATATCTGTGTCTGTTGTAAGGTCCGTCTGCAGTTTACTTAATGCAGCTCCAAAATCTCCACAAATTATAACTGGGTTTTCCATTCTATACCTCCATTACCATTCCCTTGCTTTTCCCATTAGTAAAATGTGGAAGCTTTTACAAACTGCCTTCTGGATTAGACAGTCCTTTGTTAAGGTTTCCACTCGGTAAAGGAATTCCGAAACCGTGATTCCCTTGGCTGGCCCTTCAAACTTTAGTTGTGAATAAGCTGGGTGACCTTTTCAGGATTTATTCCCGTTCTATATGTAGAACTGCTAGAATGCTGAAATAATCGATGACCAGGGACGATTCTGGGTTTGACCTATTATTGGAAGCACCCCTGCTCCTCGGTGCCCTTCTGTCTGGGTTAGTTGCACCCGTTCTACTCCCTATAGTCCTACGTGTTGTTACTTGCTGTGTTTTGTCGTTGTGAGCTTCTGTTTGAGCCGCTTTCTTATATCGTGTATTATGTGGGTGCTCTTTAGTAACTGCTCCGGTATTAGCTGTAGCTACATTAGCCGAATGTGGCTGACTCGCAGCTGAAGAAGTAGATGACTCTGACTGTGGTAAATTGGGCATTCTTTGCATTTCCGCACACAGTCAGGTATACAGCTGTCATGAGAGCTATGTAGGCACAAGGTCATGTTCCCACACACAAAATTGACGAAATTTCGTTGTTAGAGTCCTCTCTATGTAAATTTTCCGTGCTTCGTATCATTGCCATTGAAAAATCTGAAGAGTTTTTCAGATACAAATTTTAACAAACAAAAAAAAAAAAAAAGACCAGCTATTAAAAGATTATTGGTGTGTAATTTTATCGCAGTTATTTGCTTAAGATCAATACAAGACTAATTTTCTTATACAATAGTTATTCTCTTTGGCCTCTTTGCAGTGTAGTAGAGTGTAGTTCAGATAGAAACATACTACGGCCTCACTGAGCGCTGATCATGAAGATAAATACCTAGCGCATAGAAAGAGTAGGAGGGCGTGCACTTCTAGCGTCGGTCTGACCTAGCTCGTCGGATATGTCGTGGGATCTTTTTCCAAACCGCTCTATACGGCCTCTTGTGGATAGAAAGAGAGAATAAGTGCACTGTCTGCAAATTATATGATGGGCCAAATAAAATTAGGTGAAGTGTTGCTGAATTGCGCGTTATGTTTGTTAATAGACTGCAAGGGTGGCTGAGCTGATGTTTGCCCCCTCGTCTGTACCCATCCGACCTTGGTATAGGTTCATTTAGACGACCATAATCCATAAACTATCTCATCATATTGATCAACAATAGGTTTAACATTTCAATATTTAACTTTTCTAAATATATATAAGTTCATTCTAACATCAAACCTTAAATACTGATAGGGTATATATATACATGTTGAATGGCATTTACAGTATTTAGGGTATTTAATAATGGCAAAAAAAACGGAAAATGGACACTATATGTTTTCTTTTTAATAAATTATTTTTGGTATGCCAAATTATATGCACTAGTGCAAATTCTAAGACTGTGTTTCAAAAAAATTACTGTATTGTATAAAAAAACCAGTAAGAAAAGCAACAGTCGCGCAGTTCGCGACAGTGGGATACCCTTCGACCTATGTTCCCGTGCAGTTAAATTTGTTAAATTCATATACATATACATATGCACATGCTTTACAATTAATCCCGACAGATGGCGCTCACGCTCGCCCGAGTTACCACTTTGGGTGTACCCCATTGCACTCCACACAGCAGCAACACTGATTACAATGGGATTGACATTCAACGTCACAGAAAAGGCTTCTTTCGCGGAAACACGGAGCAGAACAGCAACGTTACACATACACACACACATACACAAATACATACACACATACATATACATATATATATAAGTGCTGTCTGCGAGCAGCATACATATTTTAAGCATATACATATGCCAATTAAAACTCATTCCTATTGTGATGTTCATCGAGAGTACACGTGTTTTCTTTACATAGTTTTGCAGACAAGATATGTCTCTAATTAAGATATTGTTACCCTCCAAGCCACAGTTGGTAACTCCCGCCTCGTTTGTTAGCTGAGAGAAGCATTTTATTTTATGATCACACTTTCTTTAATAACTTCTGTGATTATTGTCCGATTGGATTGCAATTTGGAGAATAAGTAGATGTAACTATCAGCTTAGTATATTTTAAAGGTAGAAAGTTTAATCTTTTATACAGCGCTTACAAATTGAGTTAAAAAATTACATTTTTGATTTACGGGGGCGGTGGGCGTGGCACCTAACATTTGAAACTTGATCAGCTTATAGTACACATGAGTCTTGCCAAATTTGGTAACTCTAGCTTTTATAATAACTGAGATCTGTGCGTTCACACAGACAGACGGACAGACAGACAGACATGGCTCAATCGGCTTGTGATCCTGAGCAAGAATATATATACTTTATGGGGTCTCTGACGCCTCCTTCTGCCTGTTACATACATTTGCACAAAGTTAGTAAACCCTTTTTTGACCATTTTCAATGGTCGAAGGGTATAATTAATGTTTTACTTTCATTTACTCACACACATTCGTCCCTTGCGCGTTCGTTGGGCGCTTCGAAGATGTAGGTGATGATGCTGTTAAAAATCTTTATGTTTAAGTTGAAAACAGTCGATGATTGTTGCACTTGCATTTACAAATGAATGATGTGCAATATATAAGTGTCTTATTCTCATTTTGTACAGAAACATATTTTTTATACAAAAAAAAAATAAAAAGAGTTTTTCTTTAAGTATTCAGTATCTTGCGTGATCCAAATGATTGCGCTGGTGAACTCGTACAAATCTACCAAGCGCTAGAGTGAGAGACAAACACTTTGCATCTTCTTATTTCCAGTGTCAAAGTTCTGCAGAGCTTTCGAGAACTACAGCCAGTGTGCTTCTCGCTGAAAATAACCTTGAGGTCGCAACACGGGCTGTTTATTCCCTTCACGAAGAAGATGCGGTTTCCCGGCTGCATACACAAGTGTCTGTGTGCTTCCCAGAATTTAGGTTATGGTGACTGCTTGCGCAGGGGCGTTATGCCTGTGCTGCTGATGCGCGATAGTGCTAACCGCAGACCGGTCGGCAACAATATACCTTATGATGGTCTGCCTGGAATAACGCTAAGTTAGACACACACATTTCAGATACTATAAAATGAATATCACCTTTTCCCGGATTTAGCAGTTGCACTCAATAACCCAATGCTTTTAGTTCTGCGCGGTTTTAAATATACTTTGCAGAAAATAAAATATAAATTAGCACGTGTAACCTTTGCAGGTTTTAAGGGTAATTGGGTCCACTCTTATTGCAATTCAGAATGCAGTAATACATCTGCGGACTGAGGCCGTTCAAATCAAAGTGAACATGTGTTTCAATATTTTTCGTTCTGCTAGCGGAGTTTCCTTCCAATTTGCATTACTTTTTCATGGAATAACCAACTGTAAATGTTTCCCTTCATTTTCGTCGCCTCGATTGTAGTGTATGGGTAAGTGATAGAAAATGTTAAACCAATTTTTCTATTAGAGTGACAGGGCAAGCAAATGAGAAGAGCAAATGAGGTGAATTACAGGGGAATGAGCTTTTATCTCTTTCACAATAATAATATCGCATGCGATATTTAATTCGATTATCAGTAAGCGGACAGTTTCGTATTGGATTTGTTAACTGACCGCTACAGCGCAGTTTATTTCAGCGAGAGTCTCATCTCGAGAAGGTGTTAACTGAAAAAGGTCCGTTTACGAAAAGAATCAGGTTTGTATGTCCTTCAAATGGTATATTCCTATTGACGTATCCTGTTCGTTAGCTAATTCTTAATAAATAGGACTTAGCTTTCTGATTACTGTGGCTTTGTTTAATACTGGCGCTAATTAGCTGCTAAACTTCTTGCCGGTGTTACTTTGTGCAAAACTACGAGCATGAACAATATCACTTATTTTCAGATGAACAGTTCTACTGCGTAAGTTATATTTCCTGGCATTAACATCACCTATGTATTCTTTGGTTTTACTTCGAGCTAAGAGTAACTCATCAGTAGTACTAATATTGGTGTCCTCTGACAGCAAATTCAATTTTCTCAGTAGTTCATAATCTTGTCCATTCATTACCATATTTTGGCCGAAACATAAGAAATATGGGGAAAAGCCTGTGCTTCGATGCAAATTTGATCCCAACGAGCCGCTGAGATATTGAGAGTTTATGTCTTTTTGAAGTGTCTGGTAAATCGTCTCGACCTACATCAAGTTCACATATTGTTGGCGTTATATCGGTAATTTATATTATTATATTATAATATATATATATATATAATAATTATAAGTAGATATATAATGCGGGTTCTGGGACAAAAAGTGGAGTGGGGTAATATGAACGCAGGTTCTGGGACAAAAAGTGGAGTGGGGTAAAATGCACGCAGGTAAAAAGTGGACTGGTGTAAAATGCACGCAGTTTATATGAGAAAAAGTGGAGTGGGGTAAAATGCACGCAGGTTCTGGGACAAAAAGTGGAGTGGGGTAATATGGTTCTGGGACAAAAAGTAGAGTGGGGTAATAAAATATAATGAGGTAATAAAAATTAATGGGGGTGTAAATAAAGTTAATGGGTTTTGAGGAGGGGGATTAGGTAATAAAGGATAAGCATGTCGTTGAGTTATTTGGGTGGATCGGTTATTTGAAGGTCATAATAGGGATAATTAATGGGTCTTAGGTATATTAGTAGGTGATAAAACAGGTTGACAGGTGAGCATGTGAACGTGAGCATGCATGATCGTGTTTGCATTCGCAGGTGGTCGAGGGTGTGTGTGCGTGTGCGGTATTAATGGTTGAGACTGAGCATGCGCAGGTGTTCGAGGGTGTGTGTGCGTGAGTGGTATTAAAGGCGCCGGCGTCAGTGCACAGAGGGGTTCAACAAGTTAATGTGTTCGAGGGTGTGTGTGCGTGTGCGGTATTAACATCGGAACATCGGAATCCTCTTGTTCCCTAAGCTCGTTCGGGGTAGGGTGGGTTGTTGCTGATCATCGACTCCAGTACATAAAATTTAATTAGGATTCCTCTGAAACTACTCAAATGGAGCTAAACTCCAAAAAAAAATTATATTAAATCAAGACCAAAAGTACAAAAAAAGTAGGATGGCTTTTACAAACAGGCATCTATTGTAGAGCGGCGTCTGAGGTGAGTCTGTACCCTACTCAACCATGATACTCAGCGCGAGGCAGTAAGAGACTATCTCAAAAACAGAATTGACTATCTATTCATCATACCATGTCTTCAGGAATTATTAAGGCATTTAGAGATTCATTATATAACTTAGACTTTTTTTATTATATCATAACATATTTCTTCGGTATATGGTATTTGTTAACATAACAAACAATCGTATTTCATGATCTGTAACTGAAACTATAGTGAAACTACCAGAAGAAGGCTAGGCTATTTATATTTAATCAAAAATGTACTTATTTTGTTGTCCACTGTGGTAACAACAGAAGGCTAACAACATTAATTATTAAGAAAATATATTTCATTTATAAATATAAAATATATTTCATTTACCTGTGTACAATTTTAAACCGCAGGAATAGTTAATCTAATTTTACTAAGTTTGTGTAGGCTAGTGTAGTTAAGCCGAACATAGAACCAGCGCGACAGCTGATCATGCATGCGTGAGCTTTCATTGATTATATGTATGTATGTAGGCATGTGCAGATATATATGTATGTATTCTTGATTGTTCGCAAACATTGATTTTCGTAATAGCAAAGATTAAAAAATAGTAATTTTTAAGGAATGTTATTGTAAATATATTGTAGGCAATGTATTATCCATATATATATAAACCTATATCTTCCCATATACACACATATATATAAATAATTATATATAAATGTATATATGTATAGATAGATAGAGATATATATACCTAGGCATAGAAAAAAGTGAATTTCAGTCGGGTTTAATATTGTTTGTTCTTTTGCATTTAATAATTTAGCATGGAAATAAGAAAAAAACTATTGATTTTAATTTGTTAGCAAAGCAGACAATGCAATGTCAGTATGTATATACAGCTCGAGCTTCAGTATGTATGTATGTCTGTATGTAAATTAGCATAGACTATAGCATAAATATATACATACGCACTCATCATCACTGAGCAGGCGGTAAAGCTTTGCCGCTGCACATGCGCATATGCATATATTTTTATGTCTACTTGCAGAAGAAATTATGTCTAGTTGCAGAAGAAATTAAAACAATCAAAACGTAAAGACCATTGCAGAACATTTAAATTTAAATTTAAATAATTGTTTATTTTCTCACTTACATGAATCTCCACGATGAAACCCCTTCCAACGAAGTAGATGTGTGTGTGTGTATGTTGGTGTGTTTGTATGTTTCGTGATGTATCTTTAGCACTTTTAATTATTGATTAAATTGTCTTTGTTTCTGCATATGAGTTCGTTTTTAACGAATGGTAAATTTAAGAGACTGTCAATAAGTAACATTATTATTTTTAAGCAATTGATCGGTGATCAGATCGAAATTAACATTTGCGAATTGCATAGCATTTTTTCAACGAAATTTGGTAGCAGCATTTATAAACATTTCATGATGGGAGTTACACTTTTTTCACTGCTTGTGGCATGTTTAATCCGGAGGATATAAATCCAAAAAAATAGAAAAAAAATATACAATAGAACTACACTGACCGAGTGTAAGCAAAGAAAATTGACAACTAAAACTAGAGATATGCCGATGCTAGAAAGCTTCTAGTGGCTGCGCAGCTGCACTTTCGTTGCAAGAGGGGGTGAGGCACGGTAAAGCTCGATCCCAGTGTAGGGAGAGGCGATGATATCCAACGGTGGATGTTTCTGCCGCAACAGACTACCAAGGTAGGAATTTCGGCAAACTCAACTAATGTTCGGTAGAACAGAATGTGGCGACAGCGCTGAGCGCTCCAAGCGAACTTTTGCTATTCCAAATTTTCAATTATTATACTCGACAGCCCACACCAATGTCAAGCAGAAGCCTCTGCATAAAGGTGGGCTACCAAAGTCGTCGACTGGTGCAGGCTGGGTAACTGAGACTTGCGTCAACCAGCTTATCTAAGTGCAAAATGAGGACTTTAGTACAATAATTCAATCAAACAAAATACGAGGGGGGTGACATATCTTTTCTTGTGCTGAGCACACAGAAAGTAATGATAGGCTCTTAAGCTGATCGGGCTGATGTCTTCAGATTTCTGGTCATTTTTCTGGACCAGAAATCTGAAGAAGGGCGTGGCAAATGGGGTTATGTCTTCGGTGTCGTGGAATTATGTTTTTTGGCATTTAAATGCACCGACACGAAAATTAATTGAGCTGCGTATATGTGCACTATATGCAGCTATATTTATTTCCACAGACTTAACGAAATGTTAACGCAGGAATATATACTCAACACGTGTAGCAAACGCAGCGCTAACCGACGTAGAGTGGACACTTATAGTTTCAACCAATCAGAAAGAGGGCAAATAGAAAAGGGTAGCAGCATTTATAGACCAGGTTCTCTGCAAAGAAGAGCTTTTTCTGTGATTCAGCACCTACAAAGAAGCATCTGAGCGGAACATGACCCTTAAGCCTATCCTTTAGCTTTGGCACACAATTCGAATTAGCGGTTTTTGGTTTGAAACTAGGGGATCAATACGCACGGCAACAGTAAACATCATCAAACATGTTCGAAGCAACAAGTTTGATGCGATCTTGCTAGTGTGTTGTGTGGACATGATTATGTTGCTAAGCCAGGTTGAGGACTTAGATAAACAAAATCAATAATATTTTTATCGCTACCATTATCACTGCGATAAAACGACAAATTTTTGACATTCGTTGCAATGGTGCCACGACGACCATTACAACTCCGGGAGACCCTAGTTCAACAAGCTAATGTGTGCATTGTCCCTTTTGTGGGGTTAACCGTGATATTTGACACTCCGGGAGACCCTAGTTCAACAAGTTAATGTGTGCATTGTCCCTTTTGTGAGGTTAACCGTGTCGGTGAACATGAAATCGATTGTTATGATGAAGGTGTCCTCAAGCGTACTAATTGATCGTCAGCACATAGTTAATCTTGAAATGTGTAAACAGCTACCAACACAACAACAACAGCTAAACAGTTAATCAGCTAAACAGGTAAACAACAACAGCTAAACAGGTAAACAACAACAACAGCTAAACAGCTAAACAACAACAACTAATCAGCTAAACAGCAACAACAGCTAAACAGCAACTACAGCTAAAGAGTAACAACAGTTAAAGAGCAATAACATTTAAAGAGTTTAACTAAAATTTTTTATTTTGTGAATCTTAAGCTAAGGTTATTATAATGATTTATAATTTTTTCAGCCTTGTTTCTCCGAAATTTTTCTGTGCCGCATGCACAGGTATCTAGTCCCTCTGTTGCCACGATGGAAGACCATGGACATGAAGTTCTATGACTTTCATGTATTGATAACTGGTATGGAGACTTTTCCGCCAGATTTACGTATGATTGGATTTCTTCGATCTGTTTCAGATCATGATGGTGAATGATATTTTTATACTGGTTCAGAAACTCCTTTATTGTTATTGCGTTCATGTTGCTGCTTTATGGTCTTCTGCTTCCTTCCTCGAAGTCTTTTTTTTAACTGACCCTCAGTTTGAATGCATAGATGAATTTAAAGGGAAATTTGGGGGTTTTTCACTTCCAAAATAAAGGTTAAAGGTTGAAAGGTAAGCATGCATGATCGGGTTTGTATGCACACGTGTTAGAGGGTTTTTTTTTTTTTTATTGTTATGTATACGGCAGGGAAAATGAAATCTTCGAAAGATACCATCTACAGTGCTTAGATGGCATGCACGATTCATGACCCTCCAAATAGGGATATGCCTACATACTAAACAAAAAACCTCCGCTCAATTCTCCAGTCCTTGTTACGGTCACCGGGACTGCCAGTCAAGGTATTACTTCGGTGAGCAGGATGTGATGCCAGATCGCAATCCCTCTCCTCCTGCGTTGCCGGGCTGCGTGACGACAAGCCGAGTCCGCTGTGGTAGTATTCTTGCCCCGCCACCACACGGGGGTACTTCTCAGGCAACATTTGTGTTGGCCATCTCGTCCGTCCGGACACGCTTCATCATTTGGACTATGATCCCGTGTGCCCTCTCCCAAACGCCTTTTTCCGCCACCATAGCGGCAATCAAGCCTCTCGGACTGAGCGGTGCTCCAGTGAGTGACTCGAGCTGTTCCTTCTCCGCGGCGAACCTTGAGCAGTGCAGATGGATCTGCTGACTCCACCTCGTGTGTGCAATAAAGGCACATGGCTGAGTCCACGTGGTAGAACCTATGTAGGTACCCTCGGAAACAGCCATGATCTGAGAGGAACTGCGTTATGTGAAAGTCCACCAGTTTGTGCTTACACTCTGCCTATTCCGCTAGGTTGGCTGGTACGTCGGTTATAAGCTGCCACCTGGTCTGCCAGATTCCTGCGATCCATTCTCTGTCAGGGCAACCCCATCTCGCGCTAAGTATTGTCCTTTAATCTCCAGGTCTATCGGTGTAAGGCAAGCTATCGCATGCGCCGCGTCATCGGATATGGTTCTAAAACCTCTTATGAGTCTTACCGCCAGTTTCCGAGATACTGCACGCGCACTGTCTAGATAGGAGACTTTGTTGGTCACCGTACTCCAAATAGGAGCAGTGTAAGGCAGCGTTAGTAGATATATAAAGGGGGTTCTGGGACAAAAAATGGAGTGGGGAATCAAAATTAATGGGCAATGACGAGGGGGGTAAGGTAATTAAGGGAGCTAATTTGCATATTGAATGGGCAAGATCGGTCAATTTAGGGGCCTAATTAGTATATATTTAATGGGTTTTTCTGAGATAAAAAGTGGAGAGGGTGGATAAAATTAGCGGTGCGTGACGAGGGGTCGGAAGTTAAGGGTCCTAATTAGTATATTTAATGGGTATTTCTCTGATAAAAAGTGGAGTGGGTGAATAAAATTAGCGGTGAGTGATTTTGTGACACGCGTGTGACTCATGACGTTGACAGGTGAATCTTAACACATGGGGATCGCTGATGAGGGTAATATTTGACTTGGGCAACAAAGTCCATCCGTGTCGACTTCTCCACCAGCTAGACTTAAAATTGGTGCAAATTCAAATCATCCTATATCAGACTTGCGTTTGGATCAGCAGGATCATTTTCCTATTTGGCTAAATCGAGATGGCGGGAAAAGATGGTGCAAGAATTGCAAAACCTCCCAAACCCAATGTATTTGAAAAAAATGCAATCTTGACCTTTGTTGCACTGCCAACAAAAATTGTTTTATTATATATTATTTTGGTTTACCTTTTGAAGTTCATCTACCTAGTTATAATTTTTATGGTCCTGGCATAAATAAATTGGATGAGGCTTGCAGAATACACGATATCGCTTATTCACAGCATATAGACTTAAGTCAACGACACGAGGCTGATAAAGACAGAGCTTGGGAACGTGTAAATACAAAAGACTCTAGTTTAGTGGAAAAATCGTCAGCATATTTTGTTACAAATATAATGAAAGCAAAAAGGAGATTTGGAATGGTATGAGAATGAGGAAGAAGGAAAAAAAATTAGTAAGAGCAGTAAAAAAAGGCGATGTAAAATGTGGAACAAGAACAAGAACATTTCACATGATATCAAATCAGATATTCGAGCGTTAAAAGAAAAGAAGCCATTAGACTTGATGAATGCATTTAGGGTTGCACGCAAAGCAGTTAGCAAATCAATTGGACGTCATAAAAAAAACATAAAAGTTCCAAGTACCGAAAATTGGTTGGTTTTTCCCACTTGTTCCCATTTGAACTGCTCTCAGCGCTCTAGGTAGTCTTGCTTCTGATTGTGCTGCTATTGCTAAAGCAATCACCAATGTAAACACAGGAAAAAAACAGATGGAAGAGAGTAAGCGACATAATAAGAAAATGGTGAGTATTCATGTGGGAAGTGGAATGTTTCTTAAACCTTATAAAAAAGGTTATGGATTGTATCTTAATCCGAGATTCGCTTCCAAGTTACCCATGGATTCGTGAATCGGGTATCGTCAACTGGGACGATTCAACATCAGATGGTACACATTGGGTAGCTTATAATAAAAACGGAAAGAGCACACACTACTTTGATAGTTTTGGGAATTTACAACCACCAAAAGAAATTGTGAAATACTTGGAGAAAAATATCAATTATAACTATGTTAGAGAACAAAAACAATTTAATACATTCAACTGTGGCCATCTCTCACTTCACTTTTTACTAACTTTAAAATCAGAGAGCATAAAATGAGGGTTGAATGCTCTCTCTCTCTCTCTCTAGATCGTCACGCTCTAGTGAAGATCCATTGGAAAGAGCGAAGGTGTGTTCTCAAGCGAGCATAGGGCGGGTTCGCTCACTGGCTGTATAAAACCGGTACTTGCTACCTATTTGAGCTCAGTTACCTATTGCTGTCTATAAACTATCTGTTAGCGCTAGCTACAATAATAACAACAACAACAACAGCAACAAGAAAAAACTGACCAACCAGGAACATTTAAATGCTCCCAAGGGTCTCAAGTTCAACGGGATGACGTCGAAGCGACTCTTAAGCAAAAGTAAGATGGAGATCGATGTGTGCTACCCAATCGTGAATGCAACATGCAAGCAGACCAGGATTGGAAAATCATTGGGCCTTGAACTGGATGAATACAAGAATACAAGAATAAATAAAAAGCGAGACTCTTCTATTGATAATTCAACTATTGATCATGATGATGATAGTGATAATGATATTTACTATTCTCAATCAAATATAGAAAATGAAGATAGTGATAATGAAAAAATAAAAGAAAAAGAAGAAGAAGAAGAACGTGTGATACCCTTCGACCTATGTTCCCGTGCAGTTTAATTTGTTGAATTCATACACATAAGCATATGCACATGCTATGAAATTAATCCCGAAAGATGGCGATCGCGCTTCGCGCTCGCCCCCCTCTCTTGTTAGTTGACAGAAGCACTTGGTTTTATGTTCATACTTTCTTAAATAACTGCTGTGTGTATTGTTCGATCGGATTGTGATTTGGACACTACATAGATATTTCATTCAGCTCAGTATATGTTAAAGTCAGAAAGTTGTATCTTTTATACAGCGCTTACAAATTGAGTTCAAAAATTAAATTATTGATTTGTGGGGGCGGTGGGCGTGGCACCTAACATTTGAAATAAACTTGATCTGCGCCGAGTATATATGAACCTTCATTCTAAATTTGGTGTCTCTAGTTCTTATAATTGCTGAGATCTGTGTGCTCATCTGATCAACCGGACATCTGGACATCCGGACACCCAGACAGACAGACATGGCTCAATCGACTCGGCTAGTGATCCTGAGCAAGAATATATATACTTTGTGGGGTCTGCACGCCTCCATCTGCCTTTTACATACATTTGCACAAAGTTACGAGGGTCGTTTGATAAGTCCGTGACCTTTTTTGACCATTTTCAATGGTCGAAGGGTATAAAAAGAAATTTTAGAAAGTGAAGAAAATGATGAAGTTTTAATACCTGACAATATTAATTTAAGTGTTAATAAACTATTAAATGATAATCTCTTGGATAAAGTTTATGGTCCAAAAGGGTCTAAATCAAAACTAGAGTTGGGTAACAATCAACTTGAAGTAAAAACAAAATAATTATATTATCAAGCGGGAGTACATGGCCTCTTACATTTGGTTTATACTCTCTAATGAATTACTCTAAAACTGATTTAGTTTCATATAAAGAGATTTTAGAAGAAACGAGTGTACATAGAAGAGGTTATGATCCACTAAAACAAATTAAAGAAATTTGTGCATTGAAATATACTAAAATTATTAAACCCTTGATATCGTCAACAACGACAGCAGCTAAATTAAAACCTGTATCTACACCAATTCAAACCAAGAAAGGGGGGGTGTTGATGGTAGTTTGTTTATGAAGTTAAAACAGGTCAAACCAAATTATGTCTTTTGGAATAATGTTAACAAATTAGTTGAACGATTACAACTTTTAATAGCTTCACATGCTGCTGGTAATAACAATCATACCAGTGAAATTCTATCAATAACAGAAGAGTTGCGTGAAGAGAAAATAATATACTAATAAATGCAGGCAGGTAAAAATTTTCGGGGGTAAAATGCAGGTAGGTAAAAATGTTCCGGGAAAAAAGTGTATGGGCGCGGGTTCTAAGACAAAAAGTGGAGTGGGCTAAAATGAATGGGAATTCTGGCACAAAAAGTGGGGTAAAATGCACGCAGGTTCTGGGACAAAAAGTGGAGTGGGGTAATAAAAATAAATGGGGGTGTGTAAATGAAGGTAATGGGTTGTGAGGAGGGGCATTAGGTAATAAAGGATCCTAATAAACATGTCGATGAGTTGTTTGGGTGGATCGGTTATTAGCAGGTCATAATAGAGATAATTAGTATGCACACGTGTTCGAGGTTGTGTGTGCGTGCGTGGTATGTTAATGATATTTGAGAGTGTGCGTGTGCGGTAATAAATGTTGAGAGGGGAGCATGTGAAACTGAGCATGGATGATCGTGTTTGTATGCACACGTGTTAGACGGTAAATGTGTTCGAGGATGTGAGTGTGTGTGCGACATTAAAGGTTGAGACTGAGCATGCGCTGGTGTTCGAGTGTTTGTGTGCGTGCGTGCGGTATCTTAATGATATTTGAGAGTCCGAGAGACCCTAGTTCAACAAGGTAATATATGCATTGTCTCTTTTGTGGGGTTAACCGTGATATTTGACAGTCCGGGAGACCCTAGTTCAAGAAGTTAATGTGTTCAAGGGTGTGTGTGCGTGTGCAGTATTAAAGGTTGAGAGGTGAGCATGTGAAACTGAGCATGCATGATCGTGTTTGCATGGGCAGGTGTTAGAGGATGTGTGTGTGTGTGCGTGAGGTGTTAGAGGGTGTGCGTGTGTGGTATTAAAGGTTGAGAGGTGAGCATGCGCATGTGTTAGAGGGTGAATGTGTGTACGTAGGCGCCAGTGCACAGAGGCGTGTGACTCATGATATCTTATTGATATTTGATAGTCCAGGAGACCATTGTTTAACAAGTTAATGTGTGCATTGTCCCTTTTGTGAGGTTAACCGTGTCGGTGAGCATGAAAATGATTGTTATGATAAGGGTGTCCTCAAGCATACTAATTGATCGTCAGCACATAGTTAATCTTGAAATGTGTAAACAGCTACCAACACAACAACAACAGCTAAACAGTTAATCAGCTAAGCAGGTAAACAACAACGAAATCAGCTAAACAGGTGAACAATAACAACAGCAACAACAGCTAAACAGGTAAACAACAAAAACAGCTAAACAACAACACACTAAAGTGCAACAACAGGTAAACAGCTATATCTAAACAGCTATACCTGAACAGCTAATCAGCTATATCTAAACAGCTAAACAGGTATATCTAAACAGCTAAACAGCTATATCTTAACAGCTAAACAGTTATATCTAAACAGCTAAACAGCAACAATAGTTAAAGAGCAGCAACAGTTAAAGAGTTTAACTAAAATTTTTTATTTTGTGAATCTTAAGCTTAGTTTATTATAATGATTCATAATTTTTTCATCCTCGTTTTTCCGAAATTTTTCTGTGCTGCATGCACAGGTATCTGGTTCTTCTGTTGCCTCGTTGGAAGACCATGGACATGAAGTTCTATGACTTCCATGTATTGACAACTGGTATGGAGACTTTTCCGCCAGTATGATTGGATTTCTTCGATCTGTTTCAGATCATGATGGTGATTGATATTTTTATACTGGTTCAGAAACTCCGTAATTGTTATTGCGTTCATGTTGCTGCTGTTGCTAGATTTTTTCGTTGCTTTGTAGTCTTTATGATCTTCTGCCCTCATTAAATGGGAGTGAACCTATACTAAACACAAATTTTTTGCCGCCAATAGAACTGAATGGTGAATAGAACTGAATGGTGTGCACTCATTGATTTTCACATGTATAATTCAATACCCAACAACTTCAATAGCAACAACTTATTTCATATTGGTGATAAGATCATTGAAATTCCAATAGGATCATATGAACTAGAAGATATTTACGATTTTTTAAAAAACCAATTACTAGCAGATGGTCTTGATAACACATTCATAATACAAGCACACAACCTATTTATTTTAATAAAAATTTTAACCTATTTATTTTAATAAAATAATTAATGGGCTACCTTTTGTAGCTCATCCACCTGGTTATAATTTTTGTGGTCCTGGTACAAAGTTATCTAAACGTATGGCACGAGGCGATCGAGGAATAAATAAATTGAATGAGGCTTGTAGAATACACGATATCGCATATTCACAACATAAAGACTAAAGTCAACGACACGAGGCTAATAAAGAGTTGATAAACAGGGCTTGGGAACGTGTAAATGCAAAAGATTCTAGTTTAGAAGAAAAATCGTCAGCATATTTGGTTACAAATATAATGAAAGCAAAATGGAAATTTGGAATGGGTATGAGAAAAAGGAAGAAGGGGAAAAAAAATAATAAGGACAATAAGAAAAGGCGTTGTAAACTGCGGAACAAGAACAAGAACATTTCACATGTTATTAAATCAGGTATTTGAGCGTTAAAAGAAAATAAACCATTAGACTTGATGAATGCAATTAGAGTTACACGCAAAAAGCATAAAAGTTCCTAGGGTAATTAATGTACCAAAAATTGGTGACTTTTTATCATTTGTTTCCATTTTAACTGCTCTCAGCGCTATAGGCAGTCTTGCTTCTGGTAGTGCTGTTATTGCTAAAGCAATCACCAATGCAAACACAGGAAAAAAACAAATGGTGAGTATTAATGTGGGAAATGGCATGTTTCTTAAACCTTATAAAAAAGGTTATGGATTATATCTTAATCCGTTTAAAGGGGGTGGAGGAAAAGAAAAAAAAACACTAAATAAGCTACCCACAGAGCACTTTCTAATTTTGACATTGAAAAGTTTGCTCGAAAACATATCTCCCATTTTAGAGGTGTATTTATGAGAGATTCACTTCCAAGTTACCCATGGATTCGTGAATCGGGTATCGTCAACTTGGACGATTCAACATCAGATGGTACACATTGGGTAGCTTATAATAAAAACGGAAAGAGCACACACTACTTTGATAGTTTTGGGAATTTACAACCACCAAAAGAAGTTGTGAAATACTTGGGGAAAAATATCAATTATAACTATGTTAGAGAACAAAAACAATTTAATACATTCAACTGTGGCCATCTCTCACTTCATTTTTTACTAACTTTAAAATCAGAGTACATAAAATGAGGGTTGAATGCTGTCTCTCTCTCTCTCTAGATCGTCATGCTCTAGTGAAGATCCATTAGAAAGAGCGAAGGTGTGTTCTCAAGCGAGCATAGGGCGGGTGCAGTGAAATAAAACGATAGAATGTAGGATGCAGAATATGAGGGTTGAATGCTCTCTCTCTCTCTCTCTCTCTCTCTCTCTCTCTCTACATCGTCATACTCTAGTGGAAAGAGCGAAGGTGTGTTCTCAAGCGAGCATAGGGTGAGTTCGCTCACTGGCTGTATAAAACCGGTACTTGCTACCTGTTTGAGCTCAGTTACCTATTGCTGTCTATAAACTATCTGTTAGCGCTAGCTACAATAATAACAACAACAACAACAACGAAAAAATTACCAACCAGGAACATTTAAATGCTCCCAAGGAGTTGAACGGGATGACGTCGAAGCGACTCTTAAGCAAAAGTAAGATGGAGATCGATGTGTGCTTGCGTGTAGACCAGGATTGGAAAATCATTGGGCCTTGAACTGGATGAATACATTTTGTATTTGCCTGAACGGTATGCAAATATGCTAGATGAAACAATTGAGGTTCTAAAGGACAAGCATTTCACCATAACCAAAGAAAGTAATGATAACATAGTATTAGAATTAAATATTTAAGAATGTAATCAATGATAGCAATAACTAAGAAGAAGAAAATAAAGTTTAAACTTTTTGAAACCACAAACTCAATTGTTATAAATATTTTAGACATTTAGTATTTGTCCACAGTACTGAAGAAGTAAAATAGATAAATAGATATCTGAATTCAATAAAATGAATAGGAAAATATTAGATCAGTTGACAAAAACTAGAAATATTCTGAAAAGAAAATTTTCCGAATTGAAGCAAGCAAAAAATTATAATATCTCTAATTTGGAAGAAATTTTTAAGCCTAATACAGAACCATTGCATGAACTTGTTAGAGATGTAAAACAAGAGCATACCAACTATAATAAAATTAAAAAAATAAAGTATGAAAGAATAAATAAAAAGCGAGACTCTTCTATTGATAATTCAACTATTGATCATGATGATGATAGTGATAATGATATTTACTATTCTCAATCAAATATAGAAAATGAAGATAGTGATAATGAAAAAATAAAAGAAAAAGAAGAAGAAGAAGAACGTGTGATACCCTTCGACCTATGTTCCCGTGTAGTTTAATTTGTTGAATTCATACACATAAGCATATGCACATGCTATGAAATTAATCCCGACAGATGGCGATCGCGCTTCGCGCTCGCCCCCCTCTATTGTTAGCTGACAGAAGCACTTGGTTTTATGTTCATACTTTCTTAAATAACTTCTGTGTGTATTGTTCGATCGGATTGTGATTTGGACACTACGTAGATATTTCATTCAGCTCAGTATATGTTAAAGTCAGAAAGTTGTATCTTTTATACAGCGCTTACAAATTGAGTTCAAAAATTAAATTATTGATTTGTGGGGGCAGTGGGCGTGGCACCTAACATTTGAAATAAACTTGATCTGCGCCGAGTATATATGAACCTTCATTCCAAATTTGGTGTCTCTAGTTCTTATAATTGCTGAGATCTGTGTGCTCATCTGATCAACCGGACATCT
>JAEIGL010000193.1:0-28411 GCA_018903715.1 Zaprionus davidi | reverse complement strand
ATTTCTTTGGCTCTGGTTAAGTTTCCTAGACATAAAGGCTATAGGAACTTCGTTTCCCTCGGCATTTAACTGAACCAGTGTGACTGGCATCGCAGTGAAGGAAGAATTCGGCATCAAAATTAGGGCTGTGCAGAACAGGAGCCTCGCACATTTGGTTTTTTAAAAGCTCGAAAGCTTTCTGAGCTTCATCGGACCACTCAAATTTCCTCTTTTGCTTCAGAGTATCTGTAAGAGGCGAAGCAATCGAAGCGTAATTCTAAATGAACTTATGGTACCAACCGGTCATTCCTAAGAATCTACGCAGCTGTTTAACCGATCTTGGTACCGGAAAACCAACTATAGCTGACAATTTTTCCGGATCCGTAGCAATTGTGCCATGGCCTACTATGTGTCCGAGATATTGCACTTCAAGCAGGCAAAATTTACTTTTGTGTACGTTTATGGTCAAGCCCGATTTATTCAATTGAGTTGCTAGTTCGCCCAGTATTTCAATGTGTCGTTCAAACGATTCAGACACTACTAACAGATCATCCAGATATATAAAGACTTCCCTGCGCAGCTGCGCTGGAATGATTCGGTCCATTAGCTTACACATTGTTTGCGGCGCATTGTAAAGCCCAAATGGCATTACGATGAACTGATACAAGGGTCTACCAGGTACGGTAAACGCAGTCTTGTCCCTAGAGTTAGGTTCAAGCGGGATTTGCCAAAAAGCATCCTTTAGGTCAATGCTCGAAATAAATTCAGCTTTAGGCAGACGGTTCAAAATTCCGTCAATAAATGGCATCGGATGAGCATCCTTGACCGTAACTGCGTTAACCTTTCTGCTATCTAAGCAGAGCCTGACTTTTCCTGGCTTGCGCACCAGAACTACGGGGGAAGACCACGCACTGTTGGATTCTTCAATGACTCCCAAAGCCAGCATTCGGTCAAGTTCCTCGTACATTAGCTTTTCGATGGCTGGAGATACAGGGAAATGTCTGTGCTTGATCGGGCTCGCATCGGAAACATCGATACTGTGAGAAAGTATTGTGGTACGCCCTAAACCTTTTTTGTCAAACGAAGGAAATAAGGCGATCGTAGCTTCTAGCTGTTATCTATGATTATCAGATAAATATCGTATTAGGGGGTCATCTAATGATGACAGTTCAGTCTGCTGGAAACAAAAGGGAGCAAGTCGAAAGTTTTCCAAAAGTCTATACCTAGATAAAGACTTTGAGATAGCGACGGTACAATATAAAAAGAAAGATCTCGTACTCTAGTTTTAAAACCTACTTTAGTAGTTAATCTTCCTACAATCTCTTGCGACTTCCTATCGGCCGTTTTCACTGCGCATGACAAAGGCTTGTACGCATCATGGCCATTCATAAACTTTTCAGCCAAGTCTCCTCCTAGCTGATTGAGGCTCCGGTGTCAAGTAGACCGGTGTATTTACTTCCTAATATGGACACCTCTGCGTATGGTCTAACGTCTAATGGATTTTCCACAATGGCGGAAACTAATTTCGCACGCTCGTGCCGTTGCATTCTGGTATATTCTCTGCGACGAAGACGTGATCGTGAGGCCTTGCTAATTCTATTTGCGAATATTTTGTTTCTGGAACTAGTAATTTCTGAGGATATATTCTGAACGTCAGGTAAATTTAAATGTTCTGGCTGGGTATGCTTTTCCGCAGTATCCTTCAAAGCTGTGCTGTTGTGTCTGTCTACAAATATTTTTTCCGAGCACTGTTGACTGGTGCTCGAGTCCCCAAGTTTTTTTGATTTTGACATTTCGGACAACTTGGTTTATAGGTATCAGGCATTCCGCAACCATAACAAAAAATTCGCCTTTCTTCTGTACAGTCGTGGCAACTGTGGCCTTTTCCCGAGCAATTCCAGCACTCAAGTTCAATTGCTGCAACTTCATCTGCCTCACCGCTTACTTCACTCTCAGATTCGCTAGCTAATTGTTCAGATAACTCGCTGACTATCTTTTTCTGACCAGGTCTAGTACTGAAATTCGGCATCCTACACATTTGTTGTTTAAATATTTCATGCCTACGTACGGCTTGACGCAACTCGGCAACGGTGTTAATGGAAACATGTAGCAATTCGTGTTGAATTTCCGGTAACAGATTTGCTCGAAGCACCCTCATCATATACGAGTCTGTCAACGGTGCGGACAGATGATCTGCCATAGCGGCTACAGACTGTGAATATTCGTCGAAACACTCGTGCGGCTTTTGTTTACGGCGATCGATAGCGGCTTGAATGTCCCGATCTGTGCGTGCATCTTTAAATTGTGTTTTTAAAGCTTCGCACAGATCTGGCCATCTTAACTCATGGACGCCTTTGGGGTACCTGCAAAACCACTCGGCAGCGCTGCCCTCAAATAAGTTGCAGGAATATCTTGCTAACAGTTCAAAGTTCCTTTCTAAGGTTTGTCTGGTCATGCCTTCGGCTCTGTAGATAAAATCATCTACTGAAAGATGCCCTTTTCTAGTAAATCTCAACTTCCAATTAGCCATAATTTGACCTATGCGATCTGGCCTAAACTCCGTCGTGTCACTCGGTGTGTTATTCCGGGTAACACGGGGTTGGCTACTATGTTGACTCGAAGGAGTCAGAATGGCTGGTACTGATCCACTGGGGACCGGTGTCTGAGTTAACAACCGTTGAAATCCTAACTCGATGCTATTCATAAGCTGAGTTTGCCGTATGGAAAACTCAGCAAGTGCTTCCGTTTGCCTGCGCGTAGCGTCTGACAAAGCCTGCGTAATCAGCAAGGCTAGTCTGTCACTATCAGAGCCAGTATCCTGGCGGCTGGTTTGAGACTCGCCTACCGACAGTTGCCTATCAGACTGTTTTTCGGTTTCCATTCTTGCTGCTCTACCTCTAGTTTGCATTTGGCTAAGACTAGTCTGTCTGGAACCTGTAGGCAATTCGTCACTTGGTTCTTCCCTAGCAGTTTCCCCTGGACTACGACCAACTGGCATATTGTAAAACTTAATTTGCGAAAAATTTCAAAAATAATTTGTTTCGATATGGAACATATATAATAACAGAAACTAAAGAAAATGTTTTGTTCAAAATATATAAAAAAAAGTATTATCTCAATTCATAAAAATATAAGGGTCATGCTACGTTTCAGTTTCCCGGTGGGTATAATTGTGTTTAGTCTACATTTAATGTGGACAGAATTGTTGTGAAATTGATTGTATGGCTGTAGTTTGTAAAATTGGATCACAAAATATTCAAGCCACACCTTCACAACTACAAGATAGAGATAGAAAAGAAGAAAAAAAAGACTTCTCAACTGAACTCCTATACTCTAGCTGGCATCGGACGTCTCTTGAATGAACCGTGATCCAAAGCCTAGAGATTATATGTATGTTCAAGACTCACACCGGAGAGAAACTTATACGCTTCGTATATTGCTCTATATCAACGATGTAGGTGTCTATCAACAACAAAGAGAACAGAAGAGCTTCTGTAAGAACAAAAATTCGAAGCATATGTATCTCCAACATATCGGCTATCCAGAATCTTTGAAATACAAAAGTGAGAAAAATAAAGAGAACCAACAAAAGAGCTTTCTTTATGTAATTTAGGTCGGAGCATAGTTAACAGAAACTTTCTTGTCTATGCGTCTGGATAGCAGACTCAAATATAAAAGTAAAAGAAGGAGAGATGCACTTAAGTAAGTCATACGATGGAATTGACTAATATTCCTTGAATACTTTTGAAAATCGGCTTGCCGGTTTCTGGCCGACATGTTGGGCGCCACAAGATGGCGCTCGAGCTGCCCACTCGCCCGCCTCTCTTGTTAGCTGACAGAAGCACTTGGTTTTATGCTCATACTTTCTTAAATAACTTCTGTGTTTATTGTTCGATCGGATTGTGATTTGGAGACTACGTAGATATTTCATTCAGCTTAGTATATGTTAAAGTCAAAAAGTTGTATATTTTATACAGCGCTTACAAATTGAGTTCAAAAATTAAATTATTGATTTGTGGGGGTGGTGGGCGTGGCACCTAACATTTGAAATAAACTTGATCTGCGCCGAGTATATAGGAACCTTCATTCCAAATTTGGTGTCTCAAGCTCTTATAATAGCTGAGATCTGTGTGTTCATCTGGTCATCCGGACATCCGGACATCCAGACAGACAGACATGGCTCAATCGACTCGGCCAGTGATCCTGAGCAAGAATATATATACTTTGTGGGGTCTGCCACGCCTCCTTCTGCCTGTTACATACATTTGCACAAAGTTAGTATACCCTTTTTTGACCATTTTCAATGGTCGAAGGGTATAAAAAACTAATTAAATACTTACCTGTATCCATTGCTGGTGAGTCATCCGGATAAGATCTGGAATAGAAGAACAAATTTATTATGTTAAATTCTGACAAAATCATGGTTGCAGAACTGGACCCAGGAGTTGAAAGGTCCCCATCCAAGATGCACCCACAGGAAGGGGGCGACCAAAGGCAGGGCGGGCTAAACTGGCCACGTAACATCTGTCTGCCAACCTTATACTCCAATTTGCCAATATTAGCCTTGCTAAGTGAAGGGTTGCAGATATCTCTCCGACGTCTTAGTTCGTCATCGTCAGCACGTAGAAGGAGCAAGATTACACTGTTGTGCGGCTTACGATTCGGGGATTAGCGGTGGTCTACTACCTACCCTACCTATGAGTTGTTTAAGGGTTTTGTTTTACAATTCCCTGAGTTAATATTACTCTTTCCTCAACGTTAAGAAATTATTAGGAAAATGTAGAATTCCACGTTCATACAATATATTAATTTCAAAATGTGCATACAGTAGGCGAACAAAATTGCTCAATTTGCAATACACTTCTGCACAATTTTCATTTCATTGATGCAACATCGAAATCTAGCAGATAATCTGGATCATGTAAATTATAACTTTGGCGTAAGCCGTCAGAGGTGAAAAGAGAAGCGGATCTGGTTTCAGAGAAGTGTGCCTTCCTTGTTGACTACTGTCAGAAGTGCGGATACACTGTTCTCACGAGTGAGGAAGCAGGTTCCCTGCTTGCAGCGCTGACTAATGGTAGCCGGGCGAAGAAAGGTGACTCTTAAAATCTCTCGACCTGTGGCGAGAGTACTTGGCACAAGGCTGTCAGCCAGAAGATGCATTGCAGAAGACCAAGCAGCACGGGCAGCCTGTCTGTGCAGTAGTTGCGAAGCGCACCATCAGCGTGCGTCCACCCTTTGATACGCGCCAGTGTGTACGTGGACTGGCCACAAGGTGAAGACTTCGCCAAGCCCAGAACCGCGCTACTCAGGGAGTACCCGAAAGTACACCTGTCGCATGGGAATCTCTCCGAGATTGAAAAGGCCATCCTGAACAAGTTTGAGTCCACAGGGGGCACACCGCTGGTGTTTACAGGAATACAAATCCCGGTTGGGATATGTTCGTGGACTGTAAAGACCAGGAGACAGGCAACTAGCTGCTTAAGGTGGGTTCGAGACTCTAGGCGTGGAATGGTGAACCTATAGGTAGGCGATGATATTCCATCGCCCTACAACACGTCACCTTACAACACCTACAACATAATGATTTTCTGCCCCCGAAGCGCGAATAAATCAAACCAGAGAACTCTTGGTTTGATCGAGAATCAGAACAGGCTGGACACTGGTCTTCAAAAAATTACGTCGAGGAGAAATAAAGGAGGCGGAGCACTCCTGACTAGAGTTGGGCATGGGCGCACGCGTGTGCGTGTGCAAGATTAAAATTGTGTTCATGGTTCAATATGTAAATTTTTAATTTAAAGTTAATGTTAAGTTCTATAATTTTAAGTTATTTTCAAAGAAATATCATGAATTAATGAATAACAATAAAAAAAAAAACGTATAAAATATCGTGTTGAACCGTGTTGGGAAAATTTTTGAGCGTGCGTGCTGAAAAATTTAATTTTCGTGTCGTGCCGAAAAATTACAGTCCATGCCCATCTCTACTCCTGACCATCGGCATTGGCGAAGCTGGCCTCAATGGGATAGCGGCATTAGTACACCAACTAGCCTTCCGCTTTGGAAGCATTTCCGTCAGCGGTATAAGGAGGAGAAAGGCAGAAACTCCTATTGAGCCATCCTCCAACAATCCAAAATCTGCAGAGCACCCAGTATCCCTGCAATCCAACCCAGCCCGCACGCCCCTGGCCGACCTGAGATGTCCTTAGCATAGCACCATGGATGTGGCCAACGAACTGCTTGAGAATCAGGACCTCTTACAAGGCTAGTCCAGGTGAACATCCCCATAGGAAAGCAGTGACATCAACAGGCATGGTAAGTACCTTCTTGAATATATTATCAGTAGCAATCTAGATATATGCAGTGTCGACTCTGAGCCGACATTTGTAACTAGAGTAAGACAAAAAGAACTGGACCTGATCCTAGTAAGTAGATCTCTAAGACCTCACATCAGCCATGTCAAGTGTCATCTGATGAGTCTCTATCGCCTTATTAGTCGCTACTGTTAAATTTGTTCAGTGCAGGAGTATTGCTAGGAGTATCTAGGTAGCTGACGGGTTAACTTACCAAAGTACCCACAGGGACTAGAACCAAACAGTGAACCATATCAGCACCTCTATGTAGCAACTATCCGTTGGCGAGAGTACATAGAGAATAGGATGCACTCTGGTGAAACAACCGGGTGGAAGAGATGTGGCTCTCCACCCGTCAACTTTAAAACAGAACGAAAAGGTGCATACAACAGTAGAAGAAGTACCATAACTTATGTTAAGCCATCATAAGAAACAATGAGGGGGTAGATCTATGACTAAGCGCCAACCTGCTGCAAACCTTGCTTTGAAAAACACTTCCCGGGCAGCGCACCTGCTCAGTAAAGCGGTCAAACTGTAGATTGAACAAGGCCGTGTTTTATGGACTACCCCATTGTCAGGTTAGTGTTAACCCAGAATAAGATTAAGTAGGCAACAATTTAAATCCCCCCCGGTGTCGATAGGATAGCACCTACTTTCTTGGACTGTACTGATCAGTATCCTTGCACTTGGAAATATACTAAGTGAATGGAGTAAAGCTCGGGTGGTCTCCATCCCAAAAGCTGGGAGCTTGACATTGTTATTTCTAAAAATACAAACGCTACAGTCAGGAGCTGACTGTATAAGGCCATGGATTATCAAAGTATACCGTAGACAAAAGGTATAGGTATGCATTTCTAGCGTGTACAAATTTCATTACATGTGCTTCTTTTTGATTTTTTTGGCACGAACTAAGAATGCATATTGCGTCTTGTGGTTTTGTCTAATGTCTCACCATTTTCGACGACTGCGAAAGATGTTCAGTGGCTGAGTGGACTATGTCCCGGACTCTAAAGCCAATGATATTGAGCGCGTTCGAGGTTCGATTGCTGCCGCGATCAACATGTGAAATTCTTTTGTATTTCATATTTTTTTTTAAATAAATTAAAAGTTCAAAAACATTAAAGAGGGACTGCGGCGGTATGCGATTTTTATGTTTTAGTTACGCAATATATGTAAGTAGAACTTAGTTTTCTTTCGTCGGTACACAACAGCAACTGCAAATCTAATTGTACATATGTATGTATATACAATCGTGCAATAATGTATGTTGAAGTGGGACGCCAATACATACATGTGGATATGCAGACATGTATGTATGGGCGTCCCACTCGCACATTCATAACTTTACAAGGGCTTATGATCGCTGTTATTTACTAGCATTCTAATTGCAAAAGATTGAGAGCAATACAAAATAGGAAATATCCAATTGGAATCTTACTGAACATGCAAAAATTAAATAATTTAATTTGTTTGCCTGTAACTATTCTTTTAGTTTATTAGAATAAAATAAATAAACAAAATAAAATAAGAAATTAATTATTAATGAAAATTCGCACCCGCCCAAAACGGGTGTTGGTGTTGAAACACACGCACTCTCTCGCAGCCGTCCGCCACTTTAACCACTCGGCTATTGCCTCAATCCTTGGCCCATCGGCAAAGCTGCATTGTGAACCAATTCTGTTACCATACAATGCAAATAAAAAGTTTAATAAAATGCTGTGTGTCTGACGCTAGATTTGAACTTCGGTATGCTTGCGAAAATTAGGTATGCTTAAGTATATATGTTCAAAGTGAGTTTAATTCGTATCATATCTCACTTATTTATAGTCCGATTTAAATGAAATTTTCACATAACGCCCGTGGCAAGGTATTTGTCATGTAAGATATACAACTTTGGTTGTTGAGCTAATATTGTAGTTTTTAAATAGTTATTACTGATTTTCAGAAGCGGGAAGGGGCGATACATACGTATGTTGTCACAAAATTTGATGACTGTAGCTCTTATAGTTTCTGAGATCCAGGTGTTCATACAGACAGACAGACGAACAGACGGACAGACAGACATGGCTCAATCGACTCGGCTACTGATTCTGATTCAGAATATATATAGTTTATGTGGTCGGAGATGCCTCCTTCTGCCTGTTACGCAGGAGAGAGTGTGCGGAAGAGAAAAGCAGTTCCTTTCTGTGTTTATTTAGTTCTTTATTAGGGAATATTTACAAGACAATATGCAGAGGGTTATATTTATAAAAAATTTACGAGACAAAGCGAGGCTCTTTTCGGATAGATTGTGGGGATTAGACAAAGTCGAGCTCGAAGCCGTTTCGTCACAAGTGATCCTGATGTACTTGTCTTGGCTTTGCCAGTGCATAAAATCGGCGGCAGGCAGGGTGGTCCACATAGTATCGCTGTACACATGGAGGTGTTTGTTATTGCCCTCGCGGTAGCGAATGTGTGCTAATTTGCACAGCTTATTCACAGTGTTGTTGTGGCCATTGAGTCCCAGGTGGGTAAGCTGGGTGCACTCGGTGACTAGTTCAAAGAGCTGATTTTCATGCCATACTTGACAACCGCTGAAAGTGAGCATCTGCATCTGGGCGCAGGGAATGTGGCGGCAGGAATGGTTCGTCATGGCTCCAGTTCGAGCAGACCAAGGAACGAAAGTTGGGCAGCTCCAGCAGTAAACTGTGTTGCCAGCGTACTGGCAACAGGAGCACTTCGTTGTTGAGCGCAATCCTGGTGACGCTTTCGCTCTTTGCCACAATGATCTGCTGGAAGATGGTTTCCTGGTTGGCAAGCAGCTGGCGGGAGTTGTCGAATCGGATGGCCAGCTTACGCAGCTTGGGCAACTGAAGCACCTGCAAGACCATATTCTCCACTGTGCTCAGATTGATTTTGAGCACCTCCAGGTTGGGTAGCTTGATGTCATACAGTCGCACGCTGCTGTCATAGGCGTTGGTGATGTCGAGCACCCGCAGCCAGGTTATACTCAGACAGATCTTTTGCATCCAGTGACTGTCCAATGGCACCGAGTAATAAGTGGATTGGAAGACAAGCTCCTCCAAGTGTTTGAAACCAGTTATATAGACGCCGGAGAGGTTCACCCAACTTGTGAGGCGCTTTAGATTGGGCAACATGAATGACAGATCTCATATGTCCTCATTTACTATGGCGTAGGGATTTCCAGCCAGTACACAGTTCTCAACACTCACGAAGTATCACGCTTTGATGGCGCGAAGATGCTTGATGTAGTCAAAGAACTCGACAAAGATGTCACTGCCATCATCGTTCAAATGCAGATCCGTGAAGTGTTCGGCCATGAGTCTGGTGAAGAAAATGTAGTCCTGAATGTCCAATATGCCCAGGAAGGCTGTGCTGGGGCCGACAATGCGATAGAACCAACATTTTTCCCAGATCCTGACGATCTGCGGCAAAAACTGTGGATATGCACGAGCCATCCTCACTTGATCTTTTAGGCAGTCGATTTGTTCGAAGATCTGGACGAAGAAGTCTTCGTGCAAGTTGTCAATGTAGTTGACATGTACTGAATCAGCCAACTTAATGTTCTCTTCATCCATAATTTGCAGCATTTTCGCTTAGAAGTATGGATTAGATGAGTTGAAGTAGTTGAAGTCGATGATTGTCGAATAACTGTTTTGCAATCCTCGAGGGGCTATAGTTTATATATTGCACAGGGATGTGGGTCGGGCCAGTGACAGGTAGCTGGGAAGAAGATGATTATTCCACTAATCCGCTTACCTAAGCAACCCCGCTGCATCTGTCGGCTAATTAAAGCGCGCAACGGTATTCGCATTTAACCGTTCTTTAGGGATCGTGCCTGTGACATATCCCGCTAATCCGCTGATCCGCTAATACGCGCTCCGGTCATCGGTTTCTTAGGCAATTCGGTGACTGCTGTCACCTATGTAAAGCCGCTGCAGCTGTTGATACTGCGGGCACAAGTAAATTGTGCTATGCAATTCGTATGTACCCGATCTTCTGGGATGATGCCTAAGGCATAAATTTCATTACAGTGCCTTTAATTTGTTTATGTGTGTTAACGTCTGTGTAAGTTGCAATTTTCTCGCCAGGCATTTGACTTTTCTTGGAAATCTTGGAAATAATAGCAGCTGCACCTATTTTTGCGTTTCCGCAGTCATTAGATCTTTGTGTAGTTGCTTCCACAATCTAACAATCAACGCTGTTGCTGTTGCTTTCCTTTAGTTTCAGCTTAGCTAGCAATTAAAGAGATAAACGACAAAGAGAATAAGATTAAGAATGGAAAATTGGGAGCAGCTGAACATGAATCTAAAGTAAGTTCGTTAATAACTAAAATATAATACAATAGTTCTAATCGATTGACATATAGAAGTTGCATTTATTAAAGTCATTGTTCCTAACTGCATATTCCTATAAACTCTGTAAGAATTTTATACAATGGTAAACCGTTGCAACAGATGTACAGATGGACATGGCCTAATTGGCTGATGATCCTGATCATATATGTTATTCGAGTATATGGTTGTAAAATATATCCCATCTAAGTTCAAATATACGCCGTTTTCTGCAATGTGTCCATTTAGACGGCAACTTTTATTATACCCCCTCGTAGAAACCACTCTCCTTATTTGCGAAGAGCTCGAACAGCCACTGTTCACATGCCTCTTTTGTGCGGGGTCTGGCGTTGTCCTGGTGGAACACTACACCCTTCTTGTTGGCCACTTCTGGACGCTTCTGGTCGATCGTCTGCCTTAAGCGGTCCAGTTGTTCGCAGTAGATAGTAGAATTAAGCGTCCTGCCATATGGGAGCAGCTCATAGTGGATTATTCCCTTCCAATCCCATAACACAACAAAACCTTTATGGCCGTCAATCCTGTCTTGATCACTGTTGGGGACGATTCACCGGCCTTCGATCACGACCTTTTCGCTTGATCCGTGTGTGATCCATTTTTCGTTGCCGGTCACCATCCGCTTCAAAAATGGGTCGAGTTCTTCCGTTTCACAGGCGTTGATTCGGTCCAGAAGGTTTTTTTCCGTCAAATCATGCGGGACCCAAACATCAAGCTTTTTGTTTCCAGCCTTGTGGAGATGATTTAAAATGGTTTGGTGACTAACTCGCATCTCCTGGGCGATGTCACCAGATTCAACATAAAAAGGTAACCAATTTAATTTTACGATAGAGACAACAATAAAAGCCTTAATCAAGCAAAAGCTCGCATTGATAACGGTACATATTTATTTTCTATTATTTTTTGTACGCCAGCCTATGATTCATTGGCTGGACAAAAGTATTTTGACAATGTCTTTCATAATCATTTTCGTTGATTCGCTTGCTGTGCAAATCACGTGCGTTGGTTTCTAAAGTTATTTTTCCGTCTTTATTAAAATTAACCACTAATTTAAATCAGTTTTTGTAAAATATGTGCAAAACACACGAACTAAGTGAACTTATAAGAAATAAAATGGTTACTAAGTATAATGCAGGTATTTCTGTAGAATACATTAGCAAATTATACAGTGCCAAGAAAAAAATATATTACCAAATAAACAAAAAAAAAAAGAATGATTCCCTTTAAAATATGACCAGAACGCATCAGTGATATCCACAATTTCGCAGTAGGTCATTCAACTCACCAACTGCTTCGAAGACTTCATGGAGTCCATCAGGGTGAGAAGGGAATTTCCTGAAAAAATGAAATTTCGCTAAATACTCTATAAAGTGGCCCTTCTTGCGTCCAAAGCGTGTTATACCATCTTTAACATCACACTATAGCTGCTCGATAGATTGGGTATGATCTGCGGTTAAAGGATCGGGTGGAATGATTTACGATCTGGTGTTGAAAGCCCTCGTCCTTAGGACATGAATAGGCTTTCCAACAATTCGGCATAATGGAAGTTCCGTCGACTATTGTGTCCTTGATAAGAAACAGCAATGTGTCCTTATTTATAGACTTCACGGGCACGATGCAAAAGTGTTTGGTGTCTCTTTCTATTGCGCCATTGATCTTCCATTATGCGGGCACAGTTGTATTTCCTGCGTCCCACTTTCGTTTCGCCGATTTCTACAATTTAGCACTGTTTCGTACCGCCCAGTCTATATAAACTTTGCACATGAAGTTGCGGAAGTCAATTATAGATGGGAGTGACCATCCTAATTCTTCCAAAAATTTGACTTCGCGTTTTTGACCATTCGTATCTAACATGACGAAGCGAAAAATTTTCGAAATGGAACCTTGACCCTTAAAAAAGGTATTTCTCCGAGAACGCAGAGCGCTGCTTCTTTAGTTTTTTGGCGGCCGCAAAAGTTGCGTCACAGATAAAGCTAATAGCACTATGCGATCTGTATTTAAAACTGCAGGCTTTTCCGCACTTTGGACACAGCTTTTCTTGGCTTATCTTGTTGTGTTGTCCAACGGCCGCGCCGATTACAATGTGCTGCGTCCGCTGGCGACACTTTGTTGCCAATCGCGCTAGCTACAAACTGCTGCGCCTGGAAATGACACATGTTGGGTAAGCGACCGCCGACACAGCATGGCTCGTATTTCGGCCACTCACTCAACAGCTATGCGGGGTCGCACATCGCTTGGAATGCTTTCCATACTTACTAGGTGAGCTATGTGGCTACGAGAGCCGTAGCGAAACAAGCAAGAAATAGTTTTGCTTAACTGGCGCCCGAGCAGTCAGAATTCTGACTACCGACAATGGTTTCCACATTAACACGATAAAAATTATAAAAATTAAAAAAATAAAAACAACAAAAAAAGGAAAAAGTGAACCACGAAATGTGATAAAACAAGATAACGACAAGTGACAAAGTGGCAGTGATGTGATAGTGGATCTATGAAAGTTAGAAAACGACCACCCGCCGCGGTGAGAATGCCGCTACAACCTGTAGCGGGAGCAATATTCTGCACAGGCGCAAGAAGTATATAATAAAACAAAAGACTACCCGTCGCAGCGTTAATGCCGTCTCCGTCCAGGAGCGGGGCATATTTTACGCAGCGCAAAGTGTCTACTTTAAATATAAAAAAGGGACCTATTTAGGAACCCACTGCGGCGATTTGTCTACAGCCTCTGTAGCCCAATCGCGAGTGCAAAGTTCATAGCGTCAAACTGATACTTAAATGAAGCACGAAGAATAACTTCGTCAATAATAAACTGTGAATTGTGATTAAGGCGTGTGGCAATCTGCTGGATAGGCTGAGCGGTGCCGATGCACCCAAAAAAGCTGCCCAGTGGATTGTGTGGCCACCGTACCTTAGTAGGCTAAGGCCAAAAAGGAAAAATACGGACCACCGTGCCCAGTTTCTAAGTTCAACTCAACACAAAACTCGTCCGTCACTGTCGCCATATATTGAATTAATTAAAATCGAAAAATAACAAGCAAAAAAGCTAAAAAACCATTGCCTGCAATTAAACTAAAAGAAATTCTTTTTTTCCTTCTGAAAGAAGGAACACACGTTTAACATCTCAACACACGTTTAACACCTCAACACACTCACACAAGGACCAACACAAATTGTCAAGGGTGAGTGAAACAGCATTTACTATCTGTGCCTTTCAGTAGAGAAATTTAAAATCCGTAAATACTTTAAGTATACATTACAATACATTATCAAAGAACTAAATCTTGAAAAATCTTGGTTGTCTGTCTATATTTTGATCCGATTCGATTTACTTCCGTTGCTTTTTGATTGTCCGTTGCACTTATACTAAAAAATGGAGAAAATTAAGGAAACACTTAATGCGCTCCTTGCCCAAATAACCGGGCTTAAGGATGATATAAACAAAATTAAAAATTAATAATAGAATTAACACTTTAAAATCTGAAAATGTAGCTCGTAACCCAGTAGTTACTCCTTCGGCGCCCTTGGCGCATGCGTGCAACGAATTTGAGCTAAAGGAAGATTTCACGGTTCCCGATTGCGTTAAAGAACTTCAAACGTTCGAGGGTCAGCTTGAGAGATATGTCTCTTGGGTCAACCGTCCGCAAGCAATCTTGAATCTTGAAAGGGAGACCTTTGTTCCGTGCTATAGTCTGCCATTAGGCAAAAGATAAGAGGCGAAGCCGAAGAAATTCTTGACTCTTATGGGGTTTTGGATGACGACTGGCCAGAAATTAGAAGAGTTCCAGCATTGCAATACGCGGATAAACGCGATATGAGAATGCTAGAGTATCAGCTTAGCCAGTTGAGCCAGGGAAACAAAACCTTGGAGAAATATTATTTGGAGGTGAATAACCACCTCTCTCCTATCCTCAATGGATTAAAAGCCTTGGGACACCCAATGGAAGTATTTAGAGCCATGTCCGAGCATTCTAGGGACAAGGCCCTTGACGTCTTCATTCGAGGAGTCGGTAACGACGCCTCTAGACTGTTGGTCATGCGTAGAGGAAGCCTACTTTTTCTGTAAGGAGTGACAGGCGGTTGCTCCGAGAGGTTGTTCGTTCGCCCAGTCTCCCCCACCGTCGAATTTTGCACCAAATACCCGGTTTTACCGGCCGGCGAGCGGCCCTCGATTTACTTCTTCCTATCAGGGAAATAGTAGACCTTAATTAGGTTCAGGATATGGAGGCTCGCAAAACAATAATCGCTTCCAGGGCGCAAGACCGGCCATTAAAATAGAGTTAAACCGGTGGGACCAGTCCCACCGTTCAGATTACAGGGCCCCCTAGAGCGATGGTTCTGGCATGAAAAGAAAATCGTCTGAGTATCAGAATCCGTCCCAAGTGCAACGAAGGTCTATCACATAGAGCCCATACCTGACCCTTCGACTACAATCCCTGTGGAACATGGCGAAGTTCTTTCAACTGACCCCTATTACGATCAGCTCGGTGCTGAGAACGTTGACATGCCTCCCACCAGGATGCTATGGAAGAGAGGAACGGGCCTGAAATAGGAGCTGAGGGCCCAAATTTTATGACTGAGGCCTCTCAAGCGTCCCATACCTAGAATACGAGGGGAAAGATGAGGCTAAATTACAATTCTTGATCGATACCGGCGCAAACAAAAATTTCATCAGCCCCACAATTGCCGCCGGATCGACTGTCATCCCTATCCCCTTTTGCGTTCAATCGGCTATAAGTTCTGTTAAAATAACACAGCGCGTAGCCGGGAAGTTTTTCGAACGATTAGGTAACGACTCGACCCTCACATTTTTTGTCCTCCCCGGACTGAATACCTTCGATGGTATCATAGGGGACGACACGCTCAAATATTTGAAAGTCTTAGTAGACAGGAAGAACAACTGTCTGGTTATATCCCCTGGGATAAAGATCTCCCTTCTTGCTAAAAGGTCTCTTAACGTCAATCCTTTACTGGATTCAACGCATCCAGATTAAGTGAGACAAACCTTAAAGGCATTAATCGACAACGCACCTTATCGATCCTTTGTCGCCGGGCGAGGCCGTCGACACTAGTGTAAAGGCCGAAATCCGCACGAACACTTCAGACCCGATTTACACAAAAAGCTACCCATACCCAGCTAACATGAGGTCTGAAGTAGATAGGCAAATCGGGGAACTCCTGAGTGAGGGTATCATAAGTCCGTCCAAAAGTCCGTAAAACTCTCCGGTGTGGATAGTGCCGAAAAAGGGGAAACCGGATGGCGAAAAGCAATGGCGGTTGGTCATTGATTTCAAACGCCTAAATGCGGTGACAATTTCTGACACTTATCCGGCATTCTCTAAACGGGAAGTATGAGATCCTCCGCCTTCCTCTCGGCTTGAAAAACGCCCCGGCTATTTTCCAACGAATGATCAATGATGTTCTTCGGGAGCACATCGTCAAAATTTGTTACGTGTACATTGACGACATTATCGTCTTTAGCCACTGAAAGAACCTTCGCCCGGTCTTTGAAAGCCTTAAAAACGCCAGACTTCAGGTGAACCTGACCAAGACTCAATTTTTGTCAACCCAGGTCGAGTTCCTCGGTTATATCGTCAG
Source organism: Zaprionus davidi (assembly GCA_018903715.1). NCBI lineage: Eukaryota > Metazoa > Arthropoda > Insecta > Diptera > Drosophilidae > Zaprionus > Zaprionus davidi. The sequence goes on along the minus strand of JAEIGL010000193.1, from coordinate 12,138 downwards.
TCATGACGGTATCAGAGCGGACAAAAAGCAGGTAGAAGCTATATCCAAAATGAAACCTCCTAGGAATGTCAATTGACCCAATTTGACCCGCTCGCGTTAAGGCGCACCAATCTAAAAAGGTCCCGGTCGAGCTTGACGACGCGGCTTTGCAAGCTTTCGATGGCTGAAAATTCTCTAAGCGTTTTTAGAGAAACGAAAATCAAACAAATTAATTGAGACGCGGTGGTTTCGATTTTTTACAAAATTTATTGTTGCTGATGGCACAAGTATTGCTGCTTCCTTGTCGAGAGCGAACTTTATACATACTCGAGCGGTGACCACAACTTGGCCACGCACTCTCAAATTTGGCCGTCGGCAAGTGCCGATCGACTCAAAGCAAAGAGAGTAATTTAAATTTGACGACACTTCATGTGCTCTCTTAAATTCTATCTTAACTAACTACTGTGCTCAAACATTCCGGCCCCGTTGAAGAGCTCCGGTCTTTAACACATCGGGAGTCGGGCCAGCTTGTGGATTGGTCGCTTAATTGCGCCTGCTGGTGTTTTTATTTCGGCTACTCGAACCTTGCCGTCCTCCCCTCGAATTGTGCGCGTTACGCGCCCGGTGATCCACTGCTGAGGGGGTGTGTTGTCGTCGTGAACTAGCACGACCGCCCCTTCCTCGAGGTTGTCCTCGCCTTTGGCCCATTGAGTTCGCTGCTGGAGGCTGAGCAGGTAGTCCTTGGACCACTTGCGCCAAAAGTGCAGTTTGAGCGCCGACAACTGCTGCCACAGCCTCAAATATCCTCGTCCGGGTTTCTTGCTGCTCTCGTCTGGATCGGATTCGCACGGCAGCGCCAACAAAGGCTGACCGATGAGTAGGTGGCCTGGCGTCAGCACCTCTCCATCGCTGGGGTCGCTGCTGTCGACGAGCAACGGCCTGGAGTTGAGCAGCGCCTCGACGTCCACCAGATGTGTGCTCAACTCGTCCTGCGTCAGGTTGGCGTTGCTCGCTCCTCGCAGAAGCCTGTGCTTGGCAGACTTCACTGCGGCTTCCCAAAGTCCTCCGAAGTGCGGGGCGCGGGGGGGAATGAACCTCCACTGTACTCCTCTCTCCGCTGCGAAGTTCACCAGCCTCTCCTCGTGGTTGTGGAACGCCGTCTGCAGCTCCCTCAGCACGTTGCTCGCTCCAACGAAATTCGTCGCGTTGTCGCTGAATATCGTCTCCGGTAATCCGCGTCTCCCGATGAACCTTTTAAAAACGTTCAAAAAAGCATCAGTGGATAAGTCGGTTACCAGATCTAAATGCACCGCCTTTGAGGCAAAACAAACAAAAACGGCAACATACATTTTTACCGGTGGTCTACCCCTGATTCTATAGCTAACATAGAACGGCCCACAGAAGTCTATTCCGCATACTCGAAACGGCCGACCTTCTCGAAGACGATCATCAGGCAAATTTCCCATTAGTTGCCCCAACAATTTTGGTTTATATCGGAAACAGTGTATGCAATTCCGAACAACTGCAGTGCACAAACTTCGAGCATTTACTACCCAAATTTGCTGCCTCAAAAGTCCAACTAGAACTTTTGGGCCAGCATGGTAGTGCCTACGATGCAAATAACTGACAAAGAGTTGAATAAATCCTGACTTCTTTGTCATTAAAAGCGGAAATTTAGCGTCATAAGAGAGAGGCCCGTGTAGCAAACGTCCTCCTACTCGAATGAGTTCAAATTGTATTCCGTTTTTGTCAAATACATCAATAAATGGATTCAGCGATTGCAACATTGGTGCTAGAACTACTGATTGTCTCAATAATTTCAATTTGCTTTTGAACAATGTGCTTTGTACTACGGCGATCAGTTTTAGAAATGAAATATTTCTTTCTGATGCCGACACCACGAGAGATTCTGATTTGAGCCCTTTGTAACAGAATCGAAGCACATAAGCCATTATGCGAATCAATTTTGGAAAGTTGGAGTGACGATTAATTAAGTCAACAAAACAATTTGGCTCAGCTTCTGTCAAAGTACATACAACAGCACTTTTTTTTGTCTTCGGAAGATTTGATTTCCGAAGCTATTTCAACCAGGTGAAGCTGAGGCCATTGGTCTTCCTCCAGTTTTAAGAAACTTGGCCCATCGAACCATAACAAGCTAACAATCTCGTCTATGTCAGTTCCTCTCGATACTAAATCTGCCGGATTAGCATCTGTTGGAACGTGACGCCACACAATACCTTTCGACAACTCCTGAATTTCTGCAGTTCTATTTGCCACAAATGTGCCCAATGTGTCAGAATCGCGTTGTAACCAATACAGCACAATCTGTGAATCCGACCAGAAATTCAAGCTTTCTATATTGAATTTTGATAAAGTTGTCGCAATTTGGTGCCAGAGCTTGGCCAGCAAGAGCGCTGCACATAGCTCTAGTCGGGGTATTGTTTTCACGCTTAGTGGAGCTACCCTAGACTTTGCAGTAAGCAATGTAATGCCAACGTCTCGGTTTTTGCAAGTTCGAACGTAAATGCAACAACCATATGCATGACTGGATGCATCGGCAAAGCCATGTATCTGAACCCTTTGATACGTATTTAGACATACGTACCTAGGGATGCGGATTTTATGTAAATCGCGTAACGTCATGGTAAACTTGTTCCATGTTGTGTAGAGACTCATTGGAATGGCTTCATCCCAGTCTATCTTCAGTCTCCACAACTCCTGCAACAACATTTTGGCCTTGGTAACAATTGGACACAGCAAACCAAGAGGGTCGAACAAACGAGACGCTGCAGACAATATGTTGCGTTTCGATGGCTTAGCCGAAGCAAAACTGTCCACATCGAGATGATATTTAAATATATCCTCTTGAGGTGCCCAGCGCATCCCAAGAGTTTTTACGGAACTCTGGTCATCAATTTTGAGGGTCACTTCTTCGTTACCTTTTGTTTTGAATGACAGATTATTACAGTTGGTTGCCCACTTGGCAAGTGGAAAACATCCTGATTCCAATATCTTTTTAACTTCGTTACAAATAGTGTTAAGTTCTTGTATACTATCTGCTCCTGCCAACATATCATCCACATAAAAGCACTTCTTAATCACATCTGATCCAATAGGATGTGATTGTGCGTGTATGTTGGCTAGCTCAAACAAGCAGCGTATCGCCAGAAAAGGTGCAGAAGCTGTACCGTATGTGACTGTATTAAGTCGGTATGCCTGAATATTTTGTGAAGTATTTTCTCTCCACAGAATAAGTTGCAAATTTCTGTCTTTTTCAGAGACATTTATCTGCCTATACATTTTTGAAATGTCAGCAGTTACGGCATACTTATTCAACCGAAAATTTTCGGTTAAATTAAATTAATTTAAATTAATCAGGATTGAATATAGCTCCCTCTGAAATGTCGGCCCCACCATCAGTGTTTCGTTAAGTGAAACAGCTGTTGACGTCTTACTAGAAGCGTCGAAAACTACACGAAGTTTGGTGGAGGAACTTTCAGGCCTAAGAACGAATTAATGAGGAATAATGCTGTCCTAGAGGAGTTGACTTCAAAATGGACATGTCTCCCAATTCTAAATACTCGTTCATGAAGTCATGGTACATAGTTTTAAGAACTGCATCCTTTGATATTTTACGCTCAAGTTGCAAAAAACGCCTTTCAGCAGTTTGAAAGGACAGGCCAAGAACCTTTGGATCGGATCAGCCGAAAAATTGTGAGAGTTTATGCGTGACTGAACAGAGACACATATCTTATTTTTGCTATCTATTGTTGCACCGCCAACCATCGAGATAGCTAAAGATGATGGCTCCCGCTTGAGCCGTAACATCTGGGCCATGCTCTCAGACATCAAATTGATTTGGGAGCCACTATCAAGTAAGGCCCGTGCAGGATGCAACTGACCAAATCTTTCTTTGACATTAACGACAGCTGTGGCGAGAACAATTTGTTCATTGTTTGATACATGCCCTGAATACGAATCTGACATACTCGCTTGAAGACTGGATACCTCACCTTGAGCAGGAGTAGTATACCTGTGAAGCAACGCATGGTGAGACTTCGAACAAATTCGACATTTTGATGCCTTACATTTTGACACCATATGACCCACAATCAAACAATTTAGGCACAACTTTTGTGTTTTGACGAATTCAAAACGTTGCATAACTGATATAGCAGCAAACGATGGACACGTATCAAGATTGTGCGTTTCTGACTTGCAGAAGACGCACACAGACGATGATGAACGCCCTCCATCAACACAAGCAAAGGACGATTTAGACTGATGGGGCTTCTTAGCGTCAACTCGCGACCTTGTTTTGTCCCGAGTTGACTCTTCTGCTGACAGATACTGATATCTTTTATTCAATTGTCTAGCACAATCTTCCCAAGATGGCAGCATATCATAGTCAAGCTGCTCTTCAAAACGAGATTTGGTAACATGGTCTACCTTTGCCATGACCATGTGAATTATCATTGCATTAGCAATGTCTTTGTCGTTTCCTAACGACGACAACGAAGAATAAATAGCAGACACCGTATCTATGATCGATCTTAAACTCGATGCAGATGGTTTTGTCATGCTAGGTATATCAAACAATTGTGAAACTGTATCAAAGAATATAAGACATTTGTTGTCATACACTGCTTTGAGACTAGCGAGGGCCTTTGGGTAGTTACAATCCGTTAATTGGTACGGCTACCCCTACCCCTACCCCTAATGCTTCATCTGCCAAACAAGAAACTAGATGATTGAACTTTTCGACGTTTGACAAGGAATTGTCGTCATGGACTAAACTTTCAAACAGGCACATCAAATTTTTGTATTCCGAATGTTTGCCACTAAATTTTGGCAAACGCATTTTCGGCAACTGAGATCGCTGGCTCGAAACTATGGAGCAATCATGCTCAGGTCTTGGCCCTGAAGTCGACTTTGATGCGTTAATATACAAGGCTCTTGTGACGACACACAAGTCCTCTAATGGCCCTCTAGAATCATTAAGAGGGCTTAAATTATCCAGATCAGTCTGTAGATCCATTGCCTTTTGTATATAACCTTCTAAAAGCTCTAATCGGCACGCTAACTCTGTTTTATCAGACGAAATGGTCTTTGCTTTAATTGCTGTTTGCATACGAGCAATATCAGCACTAACCTTGTCAAATCTTTGCAAACATATTTGTAATTTTGCACTTGTCTTGCTGATTTGTGGCTTTTCACTTGTCTTTTCGGACTCAGACATATTGAATAAAGAGAACACTTATAAAATTCAAAAGGAATAAGTGTCACAAACTTTGTGAGCTACCCTCGCAACAGCTGACTATGTAAATCTAACTTGCTTATACACACACACGCGCAAACTATGCGTTGTGTGAGCAAACAAACGAAAGTGATCCAAGCGATCCGAAATAAAGCAGGCTAAACTTTTGCTGTAACTACGTTTGTAGTCAGCAATGTAAAATGCGGGGTGCGGGGTATGCAATGCAACAAGAGAATATATGCACACGCACTCTAAGTAGTGTGTATATCAAACAAACGAAAAGAGAAACAAGAGAAAACGAAGATCAAATCAAACGTTTTCTGTGCTACGTTTGTAGACAGCAATAGAATATGCGGGGTGCGGGGTGACAAAATGCAAGCGTCGCCAAATGCTAGCGGCGCCGAATGCAAGCGAAAGCGAAAGAGAAGACGAAAGATTCAAAGCGCACGCAAGGAAACGGTCCGAGTTCAACGGACGCAACGACGAAAGGAAATATGTATGTAGGTGTGTATGTGCAAACGCAAATATGTATATGCTTATAACTTTATGTATTAACAGATGTTATAAAATTCGCGGTTATATGTACATATGTATATGCATATGTAGCAAAAGCGAAATTGCAAAAAGACCGCGATAATTTTGCGTTGGCACAATGACACACACAATTAATGACAATTTGACCACCAGAAGTTTTATATTTAAATAGAAAATGTAAATAAATATTGCCGTTTTGTTTGTTTATTTATGTTTAAGATCATGCAATCGAATATTACTTGCTAGTATATATAAGAACCAATAAATGTGTGTATGTTCATATGTGTATAACTCAGAACTGTTTTGTTCTATTGTATATAATATTTGGCGGTTATTTTTGGCGGTAGGCGCGAAATAATACTACATATGGCATTAAAGTATTAACATACATACATACATACTAGCTTATATATTTTGCATGCAAAGGTTATTACAGTAAGTGCCAGGAATTGAGCTGTTCACTAATTTTTATAATTTGTTTTATGTTGAACAAGCGACAACACAGTAAACTGTAAGCTCAATTTTTGACACTAATACCTGGAGACTGTCTAGGGAATCAATAGACATGGAACGACGGCTATTTTCCATTAGGTCCAGCGGCGACAACAAAAACGGCTTGGCAGTTGGGTCCAGCGGCGACGACAAATACGGCTTGGCAGGTGGCACACTTTGTTGTTAATGTCTTTTATTTTATTTAACCCACACACGAACGCGCAAGCAATAGCCAACCAGCACACAATAAATGTCAAAAATTTAAATTGTTTATAAAAACACACCGAAGTCCCTGCTCGGGCGCCAATGAAAATTCTCTAAGCGTTTTTAGAGAAACGAAAATCAAACAAATTAATTGAGACGCGGTGGTTTCGATTTTTTACAAAATTTATTGTTGCTGATGGCACAAGTATTGCTGCTTCCTTGTCGAGAGCGAACTTTTTACATACTCGAGCGGTGACCACAACTTGGCCACGCACTCTCAAATTTGGCCGTCGGCAAGTGCCGATCGACTCAAAGCAAAGAGAGTAATTTAAATTTGACGACACTTCATGTGCTCTCTTAAATTCTATCTTAACTAACTACTGTGCTCAAACAATGGCCTTAAAACAATTTTATCCTCTTCAGAAGGGCTCGCTTTTCCAGATTTCGGCAAGCCATTCCATTGCCAAACTAAAACGTTGAAAGACGAGAATAGAGGAGTACAATTGTGTACTCATCTACAAGCCCGGTAAATCTAACGTCGTTGCTGACGCCTTGTCCCGTATAGTTCCGATGAATCATTACTTTGATTAGTGCCGTTCGGACACTGCGTCAGCTACTGAAGGGGGCTCCACCGTGCATAGTGCAGATGAAGACGCATCTCACTTGCTACCTCACGTGGAAGTACCTATTAACGTTTACCGTAACTTATCGTATTAACGTTTACCGAAACTTATCTGTGATCATTTCAACGCCTATGCTTAGAGAATTTTGCCGGGTTCAAAATTCGAATAACGCAGAGGCTGGTGATAGATTTGTCAGATCCCGAAGAGATCTGCGAAGTTGTTGAACGAGAGCATCGCAGAGCTCATAGGGGTGCCAAAGACGTGCGCCTGCAGCTTTTGGAGATATATTATTTCCCCCAGATGGCTAGTACCATCCGCAGGCAACTCTCGTCGTGCTAGTGTTGTAAGCTCTTCAATCTTCAAGTACGAGACGCACCCCAATAAATCACTTCTCCAACCGACACCTATTCCAAGGTACCCGTGTGAAATTCTTCACAGCGATATTTTCCCTTTGGAGAAGAAGATTTACTTGAGCTGTATAGACAAATTTACCAAATTTGCCAAGCTCTTCCCTCTAGAATCGAAATCCTCGATTCCTCTACGAAAAAAACTAGTCTCTGACAATGAGAGAGGTCTTCTGTGCCCGACGGTTTTGAATTACTTGCGTACATTGGGTATCGGGCTTTACAACACACCGACCCAGAAAAATGAAGTCAATGGTCAAATCGAGAGGTTTCATTACACCTTCCTCGAGATTTACCGGATAGGTACAACAATTTTATCCACTCGGTGACTAATAATAAGCCAGCGGACCTGTTCTTTGACTGCTCGGCCAGAATCAACTACCAAGGTCTAACTAACTTCAGAACAAAGGTTCTCGAGGACATTAGAGGTCTAATAGAATATCGACAAGAGATCGCAAACGCGGCTCATAATAAAACAAGGTCTGAGCCTATCTCATATAACGAGGGCGACAAAATTTTCGTTGCCAATAAACAAATTAAAATAAAGGAGAAGCAACGTTTTAAATCTGAGGAGATTGCCGAGGATAGAAAGGTGACAGTAAAAACCAAGTCAGACTTACGGAACTGAAATGGCACCAGATCGTTTGTGTGCGTTTCACACGCTTCTCCTACACGACCTTGATTATACACTTTAAAAACACTTTTACCATAATTTACACACACCAGTAATTCACGCACACTTACAAAACGAAACACAAGCATTTCTTAATATTTACGTATTTAACCCCATACCTTTAAGGTAATTTAAGTAACCCCATAAAAAAAGAATATTACTCATAAGGCAACTCTTTCCAACCAATATTGCAAGCATCATTATCGCCTATGGTGGGAGCCGCGGACATCTTTAAATATGAGGATCCGCTCGTCCCACTGCAAGAGAGCACCGTCTGGCGTGTCAACTGCCAATTCCAACTGCCACATGTAATCGACTTAGGACGGCTCGAGTCCCTGATCCAGGAGGCTCGACGCGAGGCGGTATAGCTAACGGATCCCAGGATTGCAGGGCTGGTTGCCCACAACTTGGAGGAGTCACAGGAGAGCCTGTCAAGACTGACGGGTACACAGCGTGGACGTCGATCGCTGGACTAGATTGGGTCCGCCTGGAAGTGGATTGCGGGCTCACTGGATGTGTCGGACTGGGACGCCATTATTCATGCTCAGGAAAATGTCGTAAAATTGGCCGACCAACAAGTGCAGATAAACGCTGGACTGTTTGATGTCTCACACGAGTCCCCGAGGCAACTGAACAAGGTTACTGCGAGGGTCAATGCCATCGACGGAGATGACACACGGCTACGACCCTATTGCACAAGGCCTTGATCATCGATAGTCAGATCGGCGAGCTGACTCAAGCGTGCCAGTTGGCTAAGTCAGGGATCGTCAACTCCCGCTTACTGGACCACGAGGAGGTACTGGCGATTTTGACTGAAGTCAGGAACGTGCCGTATCAGAATGCAGTCGAAGCACTGGAGTTTTCCCGCCCGTCCGTGTTAACTAATGGAACGGCGCTTCTGTATATTCTGACCATGCCTAAGATCGCCCCCAAGGACTACTGCTTACTTCTTCTCCTTCCTGCAACCCTTGAGGGAAACCAAGTCATGGTCAAGCATGACAAGGTCGCCGTAAACTCCGAGGAAACCTATGCCATGGTGGACGATTGGCTCTCCATAGGCAACACAACTGTTTGTCCAGAAAAAAGTCTCCTGAAGATGGACGAAAACCGCTGCAGCCCCAAGCTATTGAAAGGTGGTCAGGCTAGATGCGAATTCCTCAGGAATAACGAGGCTCGCATAGAACTGGTCGAGGACAGTACAATGTTCTTGTCCAACTTCAACGGGACATTGGAAACTGGACCCAGCACCCACAACTTGGCTGGAACTTACATAGTCCAGTTCGCTAATGAGACGATTAGTGTGGCGGGAAGAACCTACACGAGCTACTCGTCGAGCCACCTCACGGGTATGCCAGCGATACTGACTAAAGTCACCGCCACCGAGTACGCGCCTTCGCTCCACAACGTAAGCGACTTCAACATGGAAAACCTGAGGAGACTCTCTAGGATGTCCGAAAGGGTTTCTTTTCCCTTCCTTCTGGTGGCATTGGTCGCGTGGGTTGTCGGAGCGGCTCTTTACACCATATGGAGGAAGCTGACGTCGACCAAGGGTATCCCTGTCGTGACAAACAGCATCCCGGACCCGGAGACGTTAGACGCTGGCAGGGCACCCAAAGCCCTATAATCTGCGCGACGCAGACCTTGAGGGGGGAGGAGCTATGAACCCTCTCCAAGTATCTTCCCCCCTCCCCTACCGACCGCCGCTCTTACACTCGCTGCCCCCGTTGCGCCACTCGACGATCAGTCACTTCTAAGTGCATTCCTCAAAAACGCTGACTTCCCCCCTGCTTTGCCCACCAACTCGACGACGTTTTCGACGGACGCGCAAGTACAATGTGCTGCGTCCGCTGGCGACATTTTATTGCCGATCGCGCTAGCTACAAACTGCTGCGTCTGCAAATGACACTTTGTTGTTGTGAGCAGCGCAGCCACTCATCTAACAGCTATGCGGTGTCGCCCCTCGCCCTGCGCTGCCAGCAAACGCCGCATTCAGCACTGGAGCCGGAGCTCTGGTGAGAACTAGCACCGACGCTAGAAGCCAGTCTTCGACTTACTCCCGAACACATCAACCGGAAACCCGCCGCGAGCTATTTAAATTAAGTTCTTATTGTAAAACATCAAACCTAAGTTCCATTTATTAAAATTATAACGTGAAACGAAGCTACTGCAGACTCTTCACTTCATTGGGGGAACCTATCTACAGGACAAGTCGTCCATCTACAAGAAAACTTGGAATGCTCTCCATACTTACTAAGTGAGCTATGCGGCTACGAGAGCCGAAACAACCAAGAAATATATTATGTATATATATTATGTATACACTGCGCGACAATCGATTAGCACACTCTCTAACCTATCAGTTCAAAGGAAAATAACTCCCTACTCTGAATATGTTTCATGCGTATTCTATTTTTCCTATTATTCTGTATCATTTTCGCTCATTCTAAGTATAACTGTGAGGTCTGAAACTGTACCGTTATTTTGCTTTGCTTTTTTCTTTGAAGTACGACAAAAATGCATGCATGTTTTTTGCGACAGCCGATTAGCACATTTTCGCTTTCATGTCAGTTTTTGCCTGTAAGCTGCCTTGATTGGGTGTTTAAGTTTATTATTTATTTATTGGGACTAATTATCAATAAAATAAAGCAATAATGGGTAAAGGGAAAACCCTTGGACGAGTCTGAAAAAGGCAAAATAAAGGCTTACAGGGAGTGCGGGCACTCTATTCTTCAAATATCAGAAAATATTAAGCGCAGCCGTAAAGTTATTACCGCATATTTAAGCAATGAGGATACAAAAACATGAAAAGTCGGCCATCATCTGTAATAACACCATCTGACAAGCGAATCATACTACGACACGCATCTAATTCCCACGACTCAGCCGCCAAAATAAAGGAAAAAACTGGTGTTAAAGCGTGCGTGCGGACTGTGCAAAAAGTTATTTCGAATGCTGAACATATAAAGCATCTAAAATTAAAAAAAAACCACCTCTAAACCAACTTAGAAAGATGCAACGACTCAATTTCTGTCGATCAAATATGACCTGGACTAAGGAGTGGAAGCGTGTAGTCTTTTCAGATGAAAAAAAGTTTAATTTGGAGGGTCCTGACGGCTATGCCTACTACTTTCATGATCTCAGAAAGGAAGAGCATACTTTAGATCGATTGCACAGCCGTGCGGGTGGTGTCATGGTGCCCCACACTATAACATACTTTGGCACTATAGAACTCCAGTTTCTTACCAGCCGTATGAATGCCATTGCGTACAAAGGTGTACTGAATACGGCTTTCCCTGCAATCAAGGATATTTTTGGACGCTTGAAATGGAAGTTCCAGCAGGACAACGCACCTATCCACACAGCCTGGATTGTAAAGTCCTGGATTGATGGTCAAAACGTGGAATTACTGACATGGCCGCCATACTCTCCCGACCTAAACATTATAGAAAATGTTTGGGGGTGGCTGGCACAAAAGGTGTACGAGTCTGACAGGCAGTATTCAACTGAAGCAGAACTCATTGAAGGAATAAAAAGGTCCTGGGAGGCTGTTTCACTCAATTATATAAAAAAATTATATGACTCCTTACCTCAGCGGATGTACGAAGTCATAATTAACCGTGGAGGCTCAACACATTATTAATTTGTTTTCAAAATAGGTTAAAAATATTTAAATTAATATTAAAAAACAATTTGAATGAAGTTTGAACCCATTTTTTTTTTTATTTTAAGTTTTAAATTGACTGTGCTAATCGGCTGTCGCGAAAATAATAGTGAATTTTGTATGTTATGTTTGTCTACATTAATTTAAAATGATATTAATAAAGTTAGTATCCTATCTTCTATTAATTTTCGTGTGAAATTATATATTCTTTTAAGGGGAAAAAATTTATTTTAAAAGCTTTTTAGTTTTCCTGATATTAAGTTTCTAAGACGAGCAGCATAAGGTGTGCTAATCGGTTGTCGCGCAATGTA